>VZSF01004222.1:59960-76916 GCA_013398295.1 Chionis minor | reverse complement strand
TTTTTCTTTTTTTTAAAAAAAAAAAAAAAAAAAAAAAAAAGCCCTGTAGCCCTGTAGGCTCTGACACAGCCAAGTTGCTGTGGCTTACTAAAATACCAGTGTTAGCTGAACCCTGGTAATTGTACAAACACGTGCTTTTAGCTGGGGCAAACACAAGATAAATGACATTAACTTTTCTCTGGGGTATAAACTAACATGTTTCACCTCACAGCGGGAGACGTGATTGCAGGTCAGGCGGGGCAGCTGGGCTGATGGGCACTAACTGGCTAAGCTGAGGTTAGCCTGAAGATGCGTCTCAGCTTGGTGTGAAGCCTTGGTCCTTCCCAACAAGGACAACAAGGGCCCTTCCCTCGTGCCTGACCTGGTGAGCACTGAGGGAAAGCGTATTATTAGTGTTATTTAATTTGCATTACTGTGATACTTAAGAGCTCCGGTTTGGATTAGGACTGTGTTGTGCTAGGCACTGTATAAACACACATGAAAGCGTGACACTGTCCTCAAGAGCTGCCTGCCTTATGCAAACACACACGGGAGTCGGGTACGGTTTCACGCTGAGGTTGGGCTTTGTCTTCCTCAGTGCCTTGTGCTGTGCCAAGCATGTTGTCAGCTCTTGCAAATCCTCCCTATTTAACAGCCCGCACCTCAGCCTGCTCTTTGCTGAATTGGTAATTTGGCAAGTTCCCGTGTTTGCGTAGCATGCAGTAGGTTACCCGGAAGGATACTTGAGGCCAGGTTGGAACAGACCACGTGAGTCTATTTTAAGGGCGGCTACAAAAAGTCCCCACCTATTGCAGTTCTGAGTGGAGAGAGCTTGAACGGGCTGAGGAAAACAAGCGCCAAGCACCAGGTGGCTCGGGGGTGGGAGGAGATGGAGCTGGGCTACAAGGCTCATTGGGTCTGCTACAGGCTTGATCCGTGTAGGAAGGGCTTCAGGGCTCGCAGTCCCACAGGAAGCATCTCCCCATCAGTGTTGAGACAGGCTGTTAATAAACAATAACAAAATTGTCTTTATATACCTCGGAGGAGGTGACTAAAGCAGGAGCAGAAAGAAGCAGTTAGTTTACTCTGTGAGGAATGTTTATTCATTTTCCCTGTAGGCTGTTAATAGGACTTCTGGCTTTAGCCGAAGAAATCCCACCTTGTTCCCTAAGACTTGCTCAATAAAGATGAGTCATAAGCAATTTCTGTGTTTCAAAGCAGTGATCCTTCCTTCTCCCTGTGTAGGAACGGCAGGGTGACACCTGAAAAGGAACTGCATAAAAACCTGTTTGGATGATGCACCGTGTTCAGTGTCCTATAGTCACAATCTCATAGTGGTGTGCATCCAAACAGTCTTTGGGATTTCTCATTTTCTAAAAGCAAGCAAAGTAATCTTCTCCCAATTCCCCCTCTTCCTCTCAACATTAAAGATCTGACTACATTGCTCCTTCAAAACTCATTCGGAAAAGCTGCAGCGCTTTTAATAGAGAGCCGGTAGGTTCAGTGGTGCTCAAGACCTTCTCTGCAGAGTGTCCTTCAGGACCGAGCTCACCAGTATGGCTGCAGCATCATATCCCCATGCTGCGTGGATACGTGGTGTGCTGCTTGCAACTGCAGCCTCTTGTGGGCTAAACAAGTGATGTGGGCAGATTGAGGCGGGAAAGCGTTTGCATATCAAAAGCTGTAAGAATTCTCAAAACCGGTATAAACCTAATAAACAAGTCTCATCATGTGTCATTCAAGGCGGTTTGGTTTTGTTTGGAAGTAAGAATGCAATGCAGTCAAGGTGTTGCGGTCTGACTGATAAACCAGTCCTGGTCAAGACGGGGCACAAAGCCTCCGGCGTTTAGCAGCAGCAGAAGGGAAGCCTCTCGCCTTTGTTGCAGCGTATCGCACTCTGGCTCACTCACGTGATCAGTCACTCTCTGTTAAAAATACACATTTTTACTCCTGTAGACAAAATGCGTAAACATTTGACCCCTGGAAATATGATATACAGCTAAAGACAGCCTTTGAAAATCCTGGAGCACGTACGTGCGTTATAAATTCCTCCTCTCTCGCAGGACCAGCATAGTAGGAAAAAAGATAATCGGTTGTGTCTCTTGGTCTCGCTCTCCACCCCGCTCCCTCACCTCCCTTGCGCTCCCCCTCCTTTTTGCTGCGGGATGTGCCAGCACTCGTCTTGGCAAAAGCCAGCCTTGGTTCTTAAGACTGAAGGAAACTCCAGTGTGTTGGCGACTAGTTCAGCCTTTACCAGGCCTCCTCTCCTCCTGCCCCAGCCCGCGCCACGGGACGAGTACATGGTGGTGGTGTGCTCCGGGGAGATGGCGGAGAGGGGCATCCGCACCTCGCACCCCGTGCCTGCCTGGCGAAGACGTAGCTTGTGCTCTCATAAACCAGGGCTTTGCAATCGGTGTAAATGTGTGTGCAACACGCATGTGTGCAAAGTGTGTGTGAATGTGTGTGCCCCACGGGCAGACCGTGGCAGACACCACTGCCGGTGGGAGAAAAACTGGGCATTGCCATTTGGTTGTCTTGGTTTTCAGTGGGGAAGTCAAATGGACAAGTGCTTTGCCATCAGTCCTTCTCTGTGCTCAGGGCAGGTAACGTCGGCTGACGGCCACGTGATTGCCACCCACCACCCTCCACTACGCTGCACCCAGCCATGGCCTTGTTCGCTCTCCTTGCCCAGGCAATCTTTGGCCTTCCTAGAAAGATTGCTTGCAAAACTCATCACCATCACCACTTTTGGCAGTGGTGGTTTCATGGCACAGAAAACTGCCCATTAGGAGTTCCACAGCAGACAATTTCATCAACAGTCGGGTGATAAAGCACTAATTCTCCTTCCGCCACACGCAGCCTGGGGACCAAGGAACCAGGGACCAAGACATGACACGTTTCAGTTCTTATCCCCAGTACTCAATGGTATCTTGTCCTGATCACTAAAAGCTAAATCACCCGTGAGTAAACACCCATGCTGTTCTTAATGCATACGCATCTATAAAGTCCACACCAGGCCTTCTGAGGGAAAGGGCTGGACTGAGCCTTCCACCGCATAAAAAGTTGTTAAAAATTTGTGAAGCTCTATCCTAAGCTGCTTCTCTATTTTCCCTTTGTTAAATTTAATGGAATTTTTTTATACGAGCTTGTTCCCCTAGTCATTATTTTATACCATCTTGTTCTTGTAATAAGGTCATGCTTTAGTTTTAAATAACTGCTTTTGTCTTCCTGTTCTTCTCTCCTCTGACATATTTAAAGGCTCCTGCCCCTGCTTATCCATTCTTGTTTTGTTGTTATATAAATCAGTTTCTTTTATGGACTTCTAAGAGAGATTCCTCATTTCCTGATCATCTGTTGTTCTGGTCTATCTTTTTTGCAAATATGGGTGACAAGTGCTGTATACGTTGTTCTGGATGACGTTTTGATACTGCCTTACCCAATGGTGGTAGTGCTTTTCTAATTAGCTGAAGTATCTTGTCTAATACATCCTGCAACTGCATTTACCTCTTCCATGGCTGTCACACTGGTGACTCAGTTACCCTGTAATGGATGACAATACCTTGGTCTTTCTTCACCACTCTTTCTTCCAAATGCTGTGTTCCTGCCTTTGTAGCAGCAATTCCTGCTGCCTACCTGTATGACTTTTTTGCGCTGTGAATTTCTGAAGTCATCATTTTTTTCCTGATATTCTACTCATCCTGTGTGTTGATGAGACATCTCATCTTCAGTAAATTCCATTAGCATGTTGTTATTATTATTATTAGTAGTAGTATTAAGCCTCCATCAGCCCTGCTTAAGACAAATGATAATAAAAGCTCCTTCACTTTCATCTTATACTCCTCCTGGTGGGAACCTCATTCCTTAAGTTACAACACAAAACTTCTATTGCAACTCTTTTTCATCAGTGGCAGAATCTATGCATCCACCTTTGCCCGTCTATTTCTGCTGGATGTTTTTCCCCAGTGCAAGAATCACAGAATCACAGAATCACAGGGTTTGGAAGGGACCTCTAGAGATCGTCTGGGCCAGCCCCCCTGCCAGAGCAGGTCCACCTACAGCAGGTTGCACAGGATGGCGTCCAGATGGGTTTTGAATGTCTCCAGAGTCAGAGACTCCAAGACCTCTCTGGGCAGCCTGTTCCGGTGCTCTGCCACCCTCAAAGGAAAGAAGTTCTCCTCATGTTCAGATGGAACTTCCTATATTCAAGTTTGTACCCATTGCCCCTTGTCCTGTCACTGAGCACCACTGAAAAAAGACTGGCCCCCTCCTCCCAGCACCCTCCATTTAAGTACTTAAAAGCAATTATGAGATCCCCCCTCAGTCTTCTCTTCTCCAGACTAAAAAGACCCAACTCCCTCAGCCTTTCCTCATAAGAAAGATGTTCCAGCCCCCTAATCATCTTTGTGGCCCTTCACTGCACCCTCACCAGCAGTTTCCTGTCCCTCTTGAACTGGGGAGCCCAGAACGGGACACAGTGCTTGAGCTGTGGTCTCACCAGGGCAGAGTAGATGGGGAGGATGACCTCCCTCCACCTGCTTGGCACACTCCTCTTGATGCACCAAGATGCATCATCTTGATGCAAAGGGTGCCATTGGCCTTCTTGGCCACAGGGGCACATTGCTGCCTCATGGTCATCCTGTTGTCCACCAGGACTCCCAGGTCCCTCTCTGCACAGCTGCTTTCCAGCAGGTCAGCCCCTAACCTGTACTGCTGCATGGGGTTATTCCTCCCCAGGTGCAGGACCCTACACTTGCCTTTGTTGAACTTCATAAGGTTTTTCCCTGCTCAACTCTCCAGCCTGTCCAGATCACGTTGAACGGCAGCGCAGCCTTCTGGTGTGTCAGCCACCCCTCCCAGTTTCATGTCATCAGCAAACCTGCTGATGGTACACTCTGTCCCTCCATCCAGGTCATTGATAAACACATTGCACCGGACTGGACCCAGTACTGACCCCTGAGGAACATCACTAGTCACAGGCCTCCAACTGGACTGCCACACTGATCACAACCCTCTGTGACCTACCTGATAACCAGTTTTCAATCCACCCCACTGTCCATTCATCTAACCCACACTTGCTAAGCTTGCCTACGAGGATACTGTGGGAGACGGTGTCAAAAGCCTTGCTAAAGTCAAGGTAGACAACATCCACTGCTCTCCCCTCATCTACCCATCCAGTCATGCCATCATAGGAGGCTATCAGATTGGTCAGACATGACTTCCCCTCGGTGAATCCATGTTGACTACTTCTGATAACCTTCTTTTCCTCCAGATGCTTGGATATGACGCCCAGAACAGGCTGTTCCATCATCTTTGCAGGGATGGAGGTGGGGCTGACTGGCCTGTAGTTTCCCGGGTCCTTCTTCTTGCCCTTTTTGAAGACTGGAGTGACACTGGCTTTCCTGCAGTCCTCAGGCGCCTCGCCTGTTCTCCAGGACCTTTCAAAGATGATGGCGAGCGGACCGGCAATCACTTCTGCCAGCTCCCTCAGCACTTGTGGGTGCATCCCATCAGGATCCATGGTCTTGTGGACGTCCAATTTACTTAATAGGTCTCTGACCTGAGAGCCAGAGGAAAGCAGACTTCTTAACCACAGAGCAGAGAACAGAAGCGCGCCATGGTGTGATCACCCTTGAGCAGAGCCGAGGGCAGGACCCCTAGACGTACTTGGCAGAGCACTTGACATACATATGGAGGGGGGCAGAAAAGGGTTTCTGCTACTTGTACACTCTTCTCAAATGTGCTTTACCCCAGGGCAATCCGGGTGCAGTTGTGGAGGCACATTTTACCAGGGTCCAGCAATACCTAGCTGTGCCCTTTAACCTAAGCACAGAAGAAGCTAGAGAGAAAAAAAGAGTCTGGAGTTTGTGTGGCAGTTAATCGTCTTCAGTCTGGTCAGCTCCATGGGGGAAGTCTCAGGGCTTTGAGTGCAGCGTTTCCAAACACTGAGAACAAACCCTAAGCATTTGTAAAAACCGCAGAGCGTACAGTTAATACACCCAGATGTGCTGTCAGCCCCACAGCACTGTATTGGAGTGGATGGAGTGTGTAAATCTTGGAAAGGTTAAAGCTGAGAGACCAGCGATATGCATAAAGACTCGTGTTCCTTCCAGGAGGAGGAGGGGGGTGAGGTGTTATCATTCTCCATTAATCACTTACATCTCCAACCTGCCTAAATCCTCTGAAAAGAACCAGCAAAGAAAACACCAGCTGCTGTAGCTCCTACTTTTTCCTCCGTACCCTCCAGTCTCCCTCCCTCCTCCCTGCCTTCCCCAGACTGTGTTTATTTTTACTGCTCGTGAATCAGCCAGGAACTTGCTCCCTGCAACAGGATCAGCTGAGAACAAGCTGCAGATTGAACGTTCCCTGAAATCCTGGGTTTGTTTTGTAGCTTATGACCGGCAGCAAAACAGTGGAGAAAAGGAGAGAAAGCGATACACGTCGTCTTTTTCACCTGGGGAGATGGAACTTTCATTCTGCAGAGAGTGGGACTTCCCCAACTTGCTCTTTGAATGCATGGCAGCTTTCACTAGAGATTTTGAGCGTGCTTAGCTTCTGAAAGTCACTTAAACTGTGAGCGCTCTGGGAAGGCAACCATTGCTTTATATAGGAGCGCCTAGTTCCTACAGCAACACGGACCCATCGCACCAAAACACCGCACCGCACCCTAAGCAGCACAACAGCTCTCCCTTCGGCCACGGCTCGCTCTTCTCACATCGCTGTGATGTAAGAACTGCCCTGTCTACAACAGCAAAAGGAATCACCTTCCAGGCTCCATCCTGCCATGGCTACCCCGGCTCTGGCATTAGCGCCAGGGGCCAAGGGCAGGCAAGCCCCTGGCTTAGCGAAGTCACTGCCCTGCTAAGCAAAAAGCGTCCCGGGTGGCAGCCAGGTACACGAGGGTACACGACAGGGGTTAGCGAAGAACAGCAACTGGGGACAGAGAAATGACTGATGGGGAGGAGAGAGATGAGAGAGAGGGGAACAAGAAGGAAAAAACGGAAGGAAAATAAAGGACCCCCCAAAAAGGGTATGTGGGAAAACAGAAAAAGAAAAGGCAAAATCATTCTTGGGAGAATGAGCCACCTTCTCAGCCGGGGCAGGGTTGTCTCTCCGGTGCCACTCTGAGCCCGCACTGTCTAAGCAGAGCACCCACGAGTGCAAGACCTGTCCCGGGACAGATTGTCCTGCCGTGCTGCAGTCCCGGTGCTGAGGAGGATCACGCTATTGATACCCAAGCACTGAGAACTTGGGGAACTAGTTTTGGAGTCCCGTCCTCCACAGACCAGGGAAATCCTTATTTACGGGGCCACTGAAATACTAGCTTTCTCCAGACGCTTGCATTCAAACAGCCCAAAGGCCACCCCAACATGGGCCGTCTGACAAACCATTTGTCATCCGATGTACATCCAGCATTTCAACTCGTACGGCTTTGAAAGGCATGAAGTGCTACCCTTGTCACCAAGCCGAATGGAAAAGCACTCGACTCGTGGAGAGGGGTGTGTTCCCCGCGCAGCGCCGTCACGGCAAGCACCGGGAGGCTGACTTGTCACTTCGGCACTGGCCTGGTGCAGAACTGCTAATCTCTTTCAGATTGAAGAGGCCTTTCGCTGCCAAGACTTCTCTGCCAAAAGATAACTTTATAATACTGATAATCAGGCGCCCTGTGATGATAAAATGCCTGTTGCTTGCCTCTGTGTGAAGAGTTTCTTGCTGACAAGTTGCTTATTATGGTAGAGCATTTGTGTTATGGAAAAAGCAGAGCCTTTTACTGAAAAGTAGCAAAAAAATCTTATCTTAGCCGAGAAGTGGAGAAAGTGCAATTAATTAATTTGTTTCTGAGTCTGACCTCTAGACATAATAGATTTTGTAGCAGAGCTATATATTGTAATTACAGGATAGAGCAAGCCTACACTGTAGCTTGTAGTTGAGTGCGTAATGAGGAGTGAAAGATTGATGTTCAGTGTGGTCAGATGACTAATACACTGAACTGGTTGAGCAAGAGTAACAGGCACCTGAGATAACATTTGATGTCTTGCTGAATAATGGTGGTGTTTCCTATATTGATTATCTTCCTCTAACCTGGCAATTAACTTGTCCTAACAGCACTGAGTGCAACACAACATTTGGGATGCTGCTGCTGCTCCACATGTAGCTGATGTTATGCCACTGCTCATCCCTCCGCTCTTTGTCCTCCCTCAGGAGCACAATGGGATTTTGCCAGACTGCACACAGTAAGTATGGACATATGAACACAAATGAGAGACGATAGATGCCTTCTGAGAAACTTGCTTTAATGATAATCTTCAATCTTGTCTGGGAAAGCAAAGAAAGAAAAGATGAACATGAGAAAACATCATGCCTTGATTGCAAAATAATGTTAGGTAAACCTCTAGCAGCGATGAAGCCAGTTACATCCTAAGGATACGTGGGAGGGGTTTTTTGCTCTTGAACATAACCTTTTTGTGATGCTTTTCATAAAGACCCAGAACACTCTTCCTCCAATATGGAGTTCAATGGGATTCTAGCTCTCCTCCTGTGTTTGGGTGATGGTAAAGCACTGTTGGGTCATTATGAGGTGGAGAGATGCCCTACATTACTGTGTCTCACTGACTGAGCTCTATGTAAAACTTCGCTGTGTGATCGGCAGTTTAAGACCTGGAATTTTTCTGCTTTTTAATGGCACAATAACCCAATCACAACTTGCCTGAAAAAAACCCAAACCAAACCAAAACCATTGGGATTCTTAGGTGAATTTTCCCTTAAAATAAAAAATAATAATAATAATAAAAAAAACCAAACGAAAGGAATCCTTTGAATGTGGAGGTTTCTGGCACACTATCCTGTAAGCCTAGTCCAATACTTGCATGCCATATCTTCAGGCAATGCCACTCCTGAACTTTAAAAGCTGTAGGACTCCACTGTCACAGGTTTTTAAGGCTACAGGCAATAACAAAGGAATTGCACTTACAATACCTGCATTGCTTCTGAGAATTTCTGCAGCAGGGTTGCATTGAAGGCTCTGTGAGCTTGATTGGCAATGGCTGGGTTACCTGCTACTGCAGGCAGGGGTGACTCACCTGGGATTTCTATAGCCTGAGCACTAACAAAGAGCCTGTGACGTCCAATCTGCCTGGGGCTCCTGTCTGCTGCTCTGTGTGCGTTTGAAAACAACATGTATTCAGAAACAGAGAGGGGGAGGCAGAAATAAAGGGACAGGGATAGCAATGAACTCAGATTACAGTTTGGGTACCTGCATTTCCCGTTTCTCCATGACCCCAGTCGCAGTTATAATGCTTAGTTTAATCTGCTTTACAGAGCTGCCCCCTGCAACCCTTGATCTCAGAAGATGCATTTGAAAAACAAGGCCAATAAGTGAGGTATGATTTGGATATGAACCATGCCAAACTCGGCACGGTTAGCAAGGGATGCTGCCTGAGTGTGTAGGCAGTAGGAGGAGAGTAGGAGAGTAAAGGCGCTCTGTGAGCTGATAAGGGTGGATTAAGGATTTGGCACTGAGCAAACCATTAGAGAAGGACGTTGTTAAGAAAGGCGGAGTGAGGAATCGCTGCCAGTGCCGTTCCCACTGTAATGAACTGACCACGGCTGGAAATGCTTATCTCAGGACGGTGCTGAAAACCATCTACTGGGACAGATGAGATGTTTTAGGTGTTGTAAGGAGGCATGAGTGACTCTTGCTGACACTGATGCTGCAGGAGCGCTGCGTGTGGATCTCATTTGCTGTCTCGCGGGAGGCAGGAAGAAAGACACAAACTAGTAATATTCAGCTGCTATTTCAGACCCACTGCCAAGGGGTCCGGGCTACTTAAATGGCAGAGATACCCGTGAGCCCCCCTTACCGCAGCCTCTGCCTCCTCTCCTCTGCTGCCGTCCACCGGCCAGGGTGGGTGCCCGAGGCGGGGGGCGGCCGGCGCAGAGCGGGGAGGCAGGCAGACAGCTCATGCAGAAAACAGTTTTGCTATGCTTAGATCCTGCAGTTTTTCCTTTCCCCCTATTGTTAAGTGGCATTGAGCACCAGCAAAACAGGAAATCGCTTCCTCCAGCCGCTGACCCAGGGAACCCAGGGCAGCTGCGGGCTGCACAGAGTGGCCTCCCCACGCCACCCTGTTCCTAGAAAGTGTCTGGACATTGGAGGAGCCTTAGGGAAAAGCAAGAAATATCAGTAAAGCTTGAATAACAGGTACACTTGGCAGCTCTTCCAAGAAGGGAGTCATACTGGAAATATTTGATGGTAACGGTCAAAGCCGTCTCTGTTTTTCCAAACTTCGGGCGTATGGAAGTGACGGCAATCATGTCTAAGCCAGTCTCGGTCACCTCACTCATCTGGTAACTAACTTAATTGTCTCTTTGTTGTGCCGTGCAGCTCCTGGGTCAGACATCCTCACTGTTGCGAAGGCTGTGAACAAACTATTGTTTTACAGGCACTGCAGCTTGTGTTGTGATCCTTAAATCCCAGAAGTCCAGCCAGGTCTCGCGTCGCTGGGGGGCCTCAGCAGAGGCAGGAAACAATGCTGGTGAGGTGGTAGGTGACCCTTTTCTTCCTGAGAAAGCAACACCCCACGGTATCAAGAGAATATATGCTGCTTGGGTTTCTGTCCTTCTGAGGAGACTGCCAATGGAGGATAGCAAAGACCTTGTGGCTCCTTTTCTAATTGCACATCCCCTGGTGTTCTCTGATATCAAGGACAATGTCATCCTCCCTGGTGACATTCTGCTGACCTAGAATTCCTATTGACTTGTTTTGGTTTTCTGNTTTTTTTTTTTTTTTTTTTTTTTTTTTTTTTTTTTTTTTTTTTTTTTAACATGGTGTGATATTCTTCATTCTGTCTCTTAAATACTTACAGAGAAGAAAAAATCCTGTAACCTCACTGGGAATGTCTGGTGGATATTTTTCTCAACTGCATTTCTGTGTTTCTGAAAGTAGGACACATGGACGTGAAAGAAATGACGCTCAACCCAATCTCTGTCACCTCATTACTCTTGAGCTCCAACTTAATTACCTCCCTGATGCTTTGCACAGCTCTTAACCAGACATTCTGTGTCTGCTTAGAAATCTGCCATGCAAAATGAAGTGATGACTATATACTCTCTTCCTGCTGGAGAGATGAGCTCTGAGGTTGGGTAAATATAATTTCTAGAGCACCCAGGAGGTGCACCGTATGGTACAGGCCTGATCCCGCACCACGGGAGTGCACAGATGACTTACAAAGACCCACTGAAACCACGCTGAAAGCTCGTATCACAAAACCGGTTTAAAGATAACAGCAAAGTTTTAACCCCAATGCATTTGTGGTTTACAGTTTACAGCTCCAAAGGCAGAAGTTACATTAACAGCTCCCAAATTCTGACCTCCTGTACACTGCTATGGCCGTATTGACGCCAGTGGGATTGCAAGGAAGAAGAATTCGATGGTTTGTCTTCAGAAAGTCTTTCAGCCCCTTGTGTGAAAGTTCATACCCCACAGTGGAAGGGACGTGTCTGAACACCTTGTAAAATTCACTCCCGGTTCAAACGCAGACCGAGGTCTGCCATTTGAGTAGCCCCGTAACCCTCAAAAAATACGTGAGGTATACACTGAAAATTAATTTCGCATCCCTAAAAATTTAAAATACATTAGTTTTAAGGGTAACAAATAATTTGAGGTATACCTACCAAGGTATTATAATTTTGGCCATGGAGAAGATAAACTGAGAGTTCAACCACAGTAAACATCTCAGTGTTGTAAGGACATGAGCACATTCTCATGCATTTTTGTTTGTTTCTATATGAGTGTCACATTTATCTGAACCCAAAACCGATGCTATTGTTAAGTCACTTCTAAAGACTGATTCTGTGATGCGGTACAGCGCTCTCGGCCACGCGGTTCTCCGGTTCAATTATGTGTGTACAGTGCGGTGCCTCTTCCCAGCGGCAGCAGCAGGCAGCCGTCGACCGAGAGCCGGAGAGGCTGCCAGAGGAGAGCGGCAGCGGGGACACGGGACAGCTCAGCTGTGTCACCTCGCAGGTGCACTCCTTCAGAACAGGCTGTTCTTACACTTCCCTTTGCTCTGCTCGCAACTGAAAGTTACCGGGACAAATGTACCTTCCAAACGCAGCGTGGATGCCCACACCGCCTATCTCTTTTCTTTTATCTGACTGGTTTAGTGCAGTCCTTCGCATTGTTTTTGGAGGTCTGCGAGACCGTGTGTTGTTTGCCATGTCCTTCGAAAGTAAACACATCTGGCGACATGTTGCTGCTTCTCCCTAGGGCCTTCCTCATACTCAGGCAGTTACCCAAATTGCCTCTTCAATTTCACCGTTCCCAGAGGCATGTTGTGCGCTACGGCGTTTTCCATGGATTCATAACATACGTGTCATTGCAGGGATGCACTCTCTCTGCTGCATCGTCCCCAGGCTGAGCTGTGCCACAAGGCTTCCCTAGAGAGCACAGATGACACCATCAGTTGTACAGATGACCACTTCAGCATCTGGGCTGCCTTTCTTTTGGCCTTTTTTCCCCCCGTTTTTTTGTGACACAGGGGCTTGTCACAAAACCATTTTGAGCATGTGTGAGACACTTAACAATACGGTAAATATACATCCCTTATCTTGCCTGACAGAGAGCTTTCTAAAATCTGGACGGTACTTCAAAACCATGAAGCCCTTTTCCAACAAACAATCTTTTTGCGTCTCACTCCAGATAGGCCTTGGTTTTCACTACAATAGTAATGTGGTACATTAGAGTTTTAAGAAACGTATCTCTGTCTATTTCCTGGTCCCCCTCACAAAATATAAATCACTGTTAACGTTGCTGTTACACAACAAAAGTCAGTGCCTGTTGAACTCAACGTTACACTTAACCTACCTGTGAAACTCATGTTGTGTAAATAATACCTAATATTCAATAAAATAGGAGAACTTCACTAAGATGAGCAGAAACATTTAGGAAGGAGCTCAGGGTTCCTAAGACATGAGAGAACACCTCCTGTTTCTTGTGGAGAGCTTCTCTTTGGAAGTTGGCCTTCTCAGCAGGGCCTCAGCAGCTTTCTGGTGGCACATTCTGGTCTCAGAAAGATCTTTCTGAAATGCCTTCTTTAGTTGTCTCTCTGAATCCGTAAAGTATTCAGAATATCTCTCTTTTTCATGGTTACCGGCTCATCAGGCAAAGAATACCGCTTTGTGCACATCTATCTATCCTGTCCAACTGCTCTCCGATAACCATTCTCTTGCATGCCATTTCTTTCTTTTCACAAGGGACACTTACAAAGAAGGTGAAGACCTGATCTGGGGACTGACATTCACCTGTACCCACCTAACCTGCTAACTGCTTTGTTAGAAACCTACCTACCACTAGAAAAAAAGGGTAACCGCTCACTGCTGTAGTTACAACTTTTCTTCTTTATTTCCCTGGCACAGGGCTTGGGGATGTTTTGGTAGCTATTCCAGGGTTAATTGTCTTTCTGCCCAACCAGCTGCTGTTAAATGTTGGCTCTTGAAGGCTTTTCCTTTACCCATTAATCTCAAATTTGGTGAGGCCAGTAAGGCAGTGAGGTGTGCATCTCTGTTTTTACAGTGCTAATGACAGCCTTGTAAAGGAGGGGGGAGAGGGGGGGGAGGAGGCCGTTACTGGGGTTTTGCTGTAACACTGACTCTTTTTCCTGCGCATAGCTATACTTTGACGTGGTGTGCTTGAACTTCCAGATCAAAGAGAATTACCAAAATGATCCACTTGTGAATTGTGGGCCATTATCTGTTATTAACTCATCTCGAGCCCTGTGGTGAGCAAACTGTAATTTACAGTATGTTATTACATTTCTGCTCACTGTGGTGTGCAGCAGCTGAACGCGCGCGTGTGATAGCCCATAACGAGAAGTAATCTTTTCTAGCTAATTCAACTAGATCTTTGCCAACCCCTACTAAGGTTGAACAAGAATTTAATTTACTTCTAATAATTTTGTTTTTCTGCTTCCTGCCCCTCCCACCACATTTAGGAGAGGAGAAGGTTTCACCTTCTCCGTTTCTCTTCAGTACATGCTTGCTTCCAGGAAAACTTGGAAGCGCAGCAACACCCTCCTCCAGTTCTCTGCCAGATTTCCTTCAGGACTTAATGATTCAGGTGGCTTCATTTGCTAAATTTTTGCCAAAAAAAAGTAGTTCTCTACTGACACCATATAATAAAGTTGAGCAAACAGGAGGGCTGGTAGGAGACTTATTTTTATTGCCTGGCTCTAGTCACATGACAGATCAGGTTACAAAATACTAATACCCCTGCCAACTCTCAGGATCCACCAATTCCTCTTGCTACTGTTTTA
This sequence comes from Chionis minor, assembly GCA_013398295.1. NCBI lineage: Eukaryota > Metazoa > Chordata > Aves > Charadriiformes > Chionidae > Chionis > Chionis minor. The sequence goes on along the minus strand of VZSF01004222.1, from coordinate 62,628 downwards.
ATCCAACCTGTCTTTTCTCTTTTTTCTTCTTCTTTCCCCCTTCTCCCCCCGCCTTTTTTTTTTTTTTTTTTTCCCTGAGGGCAGGGGGTGAAGAGGAAGGCCTTAGACTGGGGCAGGAGATAGAGTGGAAAGCAAGTATATCATGATTGGGAGTATCCCTTTAGCTCCTTCAGTGTTTGTTCAGCACTTTTTTGCCAGCTGAATAGCTTATTCCCTCTGAGTGTTGGCAGCCTTTGGCAAAAGTAAAGCAATGTCAGCATTCCGCTGTTCCATCTATTTTTTGGAAAAGAACCGCTTAAAATATTCCATTTTCACCTTGTTTGCAAGTTGCGATGAAGGCAAGGCTTCTCCCCCAATTAAATTGTGACATTCTGGCTTGAAAAACAACTTCAAGATCAGGAAGATAAGCTAACACACACGCACACAAAAAAAATCCTCCTTCTGGAAAGAAATTCAGCAATCCAGTGGAGCCACTTCTTTTGCTAGCAGCGAGACAAATATATTTTCAGAAAAATTGCTGATAAAACAATAGATTTGAAAAATGTAAACTTTATGGAACTCTCTGGAGTTCTTCACAGTGCTGTCCCCTTTGTCCCTTCTTCCAGCATATAGCAGTGCCAGAAGCTTTGGTGCTACAGGTTCCTGCAAGGAATCTACCTAGATAGGTAGACACCCAAGATCTTTGCAGTGTCTCCGAGGATGCCGTAGCTACACCGCTACCGACACCTCAGCTACATTAAGGCGGGCACGACCATGTCCACAGCGTACCAAAGGCACACCTCACCAACAGAAGTAGCTCCTAAGAGTGGGTTGAGATTTTTCTGCAAAAGGGGAAAAAAACTCCCACGGTGCTCATCCCATAGGCATTGATGGGTTTCGCTGGGTAAAAGTTACAGAGAATAACTATGTATCTTTCTCCACCTTTATGAAAGAAAAGCTGTGCTACAGGGAAGTTAGGAGACCATTCAAGGCAACACAAGACTCCTCTGGTGAATTCAAGAATCAGAATTCAGGTGAGAGTTGTACTCCCCATGTTTCAGCTATGAGACCACCCGTCTTCTTTTGGCAAGCAGGAGCAGGAACGCATGTCTTCTGCCTTCCAGTGTCTGTGACCCCCGGTGCAGTTTCCAAGGGGGTGTATGTTGCAATTGTTTTAGTTTTTCCATTTCTGTTCCTCTTCCACAGGTTGCCTACAAAAATCTGCAACACTATTGCACTATTGCATCGTCCTTGTTGAGAGCTCTCTTGAAAACACAACCCCACTCTGATTTCTGACAAAACAGCCTCTAATAATTAGGAGTTTGTTATGACTGCTCCTGCAACCGGGCAGGGTCAGAGGAAACACGCGTGTGTGAGCGGCAAGTGACTCCTTGCATCCACCTGTCTTCACTTGTGGATACTGACTGGGAGCTTTTAGGGGCAGGAACCGTCACTTTCTACAATTGTGCAAGCCTTTGGCCTGTCAGTACTTCTGACCACAGCGCTGATGGTGTCCCTTTAGAACGCCCATTTTCAGAAGACTTAAATTACACACGCTCCCCACTTCAGTCTTTATGAGTTTTTTATGCTATGAGAAACAAATTTTTTCTGGAGTCTTTCCTCAACTGCAAATAATACAAGTGCAAAAACATCAGGAGGATAAGATAATCCATAGTTAGGACAAGGCAGTGCTGGATCTCTGCACTTGCTTTGACTCCGACATAATGGAGCTAATTTAATAAACTGATAGAATTTGATAAACCACGGCCGTGTCGCGATGACCTGCTTCTTGGGTGTTTGTTTCCTTGTTCTTTCGGCAGCTTCATTTCTCTGTGCGCAATCACAGCACCCTCTACCGCCTCTTGCTTAGCCTGCAAAAGGACAGCAAGTGATTGTAAACTCCAAACAGGACTTTCGGAGTGAGGAGACTCTCCGAAGTGGCGATGTTTCGCGTGTGAAACAACGCCCCCGCCATGAGAGCGGTAACGCCAGAAGGCGTTTCAGTACTGTCTGCAGGCACTCCCGAGGTCCCAAACGAACGGTACGGACCCCTCAGGGGCTCAGGCACCTACAGCCTGACAGCACTTTTCCCTTTTATCCCTAAGGTACTGTCCTCCACTTTCGTTGGGTCCCTGGAGGAAAAAGGAATCGATTGTCCTTGTGAGAAAGACGAAAAGGCACTGGATCGAATGCCAACACTGCACCTTCCCAGACCGACCGGCCCGGGACTGACAGAAAACTCCCCCTTTCCCGAACCTGTCCCCCGGGAGCTGCAGGCGCGCTGGCTGCGGGGGGTCCTCCCGCCCCACCCGGACGCGGGTTCGTCCCCTCCTCGCCGTCTCCTGCACAAACCTATCGGCCTTCCCCGGTCCCGCTCCCACCGCGCCCTTCACCCCGCCAGCCTCCAGCCGCCGAGCCCCTTCCCGTCACCCCTTCCAGCACCTCCCGGGAAAACGGCGGCCGCTCGCAGTCCGGCGTTTCCACCGGGAGCTGACGGGGCGGCCCGCCCCGGGCACGGCCCGCCTCCGACCCCCGCCCCGCCGAGGGGGTGGGGGGAGCGGGGAGCCGGGCCCGGCCGATGTCCCGCCGTGCGCGGAGCCCCGCTGCTCGGCAGGCCGAGGCCTCATGGCGGCCGGTCCGCCATCCCCGCGTCCCGGCCGCCGCCAGACGCCCGCCCGGGCGCAGCAGC
>VZSF01004222.1:14240-59778 GCA_013398295.1 Chionis minor | reverse complement strand
CGGTGACCTGGGGGAGAGAGGGAGAGAGGGAGGGAGGCGGGCAGAAAGGCTGGGGCCGCGGCAGGTCTGCGGGGGAGGGGGGGGGTTAGACCTCGTTTTCCGGCTGGGCCTCATGTCCTGCAGCTTCTGCGCGAGGAAAAGCGGGAGTTCCCCTTTCCCTGTTCCCTTTCCGCTTATTCCCGCGGAACTGGAAGACCCCGGCCGGGGGTAACGCGGGCCGCCCCCCCGGGCAGCGAGCTGCTGGGCGGCACGGGGAGAGGAGAGGAACGCCCGTGTTGGGGGGCTCCAGCCAAGGACGGGGTCTCTTTCTCTTGCAGTTCCTGACGGAGCTTACCAGGCTCTTTCAGAAGTGCAGAACTTCGGGGAGTGTTTTCATAACGCTGAAGAAATGTAAGTCTTAAGTCTGTTACTGGATTAAAGAGGTGTTCATCTAAATCAGCCTTACAGGTTTGTTAGCTTGTATTTTAAAAGATACAGTTGTAATTCAGTGTGTCTGAAGACAAGAGTAGGTGTTCGGACAAATCAATCACCTTGGCTGCAGTACTGGTAACCGTGAAGTAAGACTGTGTTTCAAAATGCAGGAAGTTCTGCGACTTTGTAATTATTAAACGATAATTTGAGATCCTTAGATTTCTATAAAAGGAGAATTATAGTGTTGCTTTTGTGTGTTTCTCTGGTTTCTGGCTAGCTGGCACTGCTTGAGAAGTCGGGTGTCCTGGGCTGCAGTCTGACAGGCATTTAACACGTACTGCTGCTGAAGCAGGTGGCTCATACAGCACATCGGGGGAAGGAGTTACATTTTTTCCTGGCAGATGTAGCTTACGGAACAGATCCTTCTGGGGTTACAAAGGAAGGGGTCTGTCAGCAATTTGGCAGCCATGTCAGTTCAGGTGGCCTTAAATTCCAAGGTGTTTTGCAGACCTCTTCATAAGCTCTTTTTAATGTCTCATCGTCTCACAGGAGGCATCCGGTGATTTTAGTGAAATGTGAATAAACATTCTCGGTCTTTCAATACAGATGATGGTCGAACAAAACCTGTCCCCCGCAAAGGCCACGTAGAAAGTTTTGAACCAGCAGACAATAAGTGTCTTCTAAGAGCAACTGATGGGAAGAAGAAAATTAGCACAGTGGTAAGTGATGGCTTTGGGTCAGGAAGATTAGCGGCCCTACTTGTCTTTTACTTCATGCTCCATATTTTAAATGAAATTTGTCTTTATGTGAATTCTATGAGAACTACCCTCTTAATTCCACAGAAACCATACGGTAGCTAAACACACAGCTGCAGTTAGGATGCTGAAGCGTTACACTTACCTGAAGTCGTAGCGCTTGCGCTCAGCATTACAGATGGGGCAGCAGTTTATAGTTTTGCTCTGTAGGCTGGATTTTGCGTCAGAATGGTATTGCAGGACAGCAGAAAGGGACCCTGCCTGTTTTCAGCAGCCTTGGCTGTTTTGAGTCAGGTAGGAATTGTTTGGAGGGAAGGGGGAAACAGCTTCTAGAGACGTGGGCAGAAGGACACAGGGCAGATATGGAACCTGCAGTACGAGGACAAATGGTGTGGCTCCAAGAAGGGTCCTGCACACCTACGCTCAGGCCTCAGGTGACAAAGAGGGAGCTTCTTAGAGGCCTCGATGGAATTACTGAATGTTCTAACAACCTAGGAAAGAACAGGATGTTCCCAGAGTGTGAAACAGTAGGAAAAGGATCCTTGTTTCCTGGCAAGAATGTGTGGGCGTGGGTAGACGCCTCTAAGCCTTAATCTTGCTTAGCATACCTGGGGGCTTTTTCCTCATTTACAGAGCTATTTCTATTTCAGGAAACACTAACTAGAAGTTGAAAACCTGATGTCTTTACTTTTGTTGTGGTTTAGTCACAGCTGGGTACTAGGGTCATGCAGCCACTCACTCGCTCTCCCCAGTTTGGATGGGGGACAATTGGAAGAGTGAGAAAAAACTCCTGGGTTGACATAAAGACAGTTCAATAGGTAGAGCAAAAGCCGCACCTGCGAGCAAAGCAAAATGAGGAATTAATTCACTGCTTCCCATCGGCAGGCAGATGTTCAGCCATCTCCATGAAAGTGGGGCTCCATCATGTGTAATCGTTATTTGGGAAGACAAATACCATCACCCCAACTTCTTCCCCCAGCTTTACATACTAAGCAAGAGGTCAAACAGTACGGAGTAGCCCTTGGGTGAGCTAGGGTCAGCTTTCCTGGCTGTGTCCCCTCCCAGCTCATTGCGCCCTCCCAGCCTGCTCGCTGGCAGGGTGGTGAGAGGAGCAGAAAAGGTCCCGAGAGCTTTAGCAACAACTCGAAACACCACTGCGCTATCAAAAGTATTTCTCATCCCAAATCCAAAACATAGCACTACACCAGCTGCTGATAAAAAGGTAACTCCATCCCAGCTGGAACCGTGACAACTTTGAACAAGAGACTGGGAAAGGCTTTAGCTGCCTTTAGCTTTCCTCTGCCATGTAACCCAAAGGGAAACACTACTTTGAGAAATAGTTGCGAGAATATGGGCTACAACATGCTTTTGTGGCCCTACAGGTAGATAAAACCATGCTTAGAATCTTTCTTCACATTCTTCCCATTTGGAAACGCAGGAATTTGGGATGGATAGCCTCCAGAGGATTTTGTTAATCGAGTAGGGAGCGTGTTCAGTTTTCTAAATGAGTGAAGTGCTGTGCCATGTCAGTAGAGCCTGCCTGCTGCTGCATGTGAGGGGTTCATCCAGCTGCTGCTAAAAAGACTAGATGGTCACTGGTGGGTAAATGTGTAGTGATACTTGGTTTGTCATAGAAGCCAGTGTTTTCCCGGTTAACCTCCAGTATTGCTTTTGTAGGTGAGCTCAAAGGAAGTAAACAAATTCCAGATGGTAAGTTTTGTATGCCTTTTACCTTCCTTTTCTGTAGCTATTTGGCAATGGTCAGTAGGAAGCACTGGGCAGCTGTGAATGTGTTGATGCAGTGCTGAAGTGCTGTACAGATTAACCTTAGACTACCCACCTACCTGCACTTGTTCTAAAAAATGAAATCCCATTGTGTTTTATCTAACTTTCTGCATTGGTTAAGAAACAATGGTTTCCCAGTGTAGGGTGTAAGAAAGCATAATTCTCAGAAAATGCAGATACCTATCCATTAGCAATACATAAAATGTTACCTCTGGTGTATTGTCACTTATATTTGTTCTTTTAACGGTTCCAATTGTTGTTTCAGGCATACTCAAATTTGCTCAGAGCTAACATGGACGGCTTGAAGAAAAAAGACAAGAAAAGCAAAAACAAGAAGAGTAAAGCGACACAGTGACAGAACAGCATCCTACCATCAACATAACAGACTTGACCCTTGCTCAAAGCAAAGTCCATTTCTTTTTGAGTTACCACTTGTCTTTGGCTTTCCTTCCAGCAGGATACTGGGATGTGATCAGTACTTTTGTTTAAAATGAGAGCCAAAGGTGCTTTTTGTGGATTGTTGTATGGCAGGAGTATTTACAGGTTTATACTGAAATAGCTTTACACTCAGCTGCCAACTAGTTTTGTATGTACACTGCTGTTTGTTTTGTATTATACAAGCCAGCAATGTAAAAACCTGTTTGGGGGGTAACCCGGGGTGAAGAGAAATGCACTGTGCCAGGAGCAAAGTGAGACGGGAGTGGGAGTCTCAGTGACAGATCCCCAGTTTTATAGATAAGCCTCAGTAGTACTAGGGAAGGTGGGTGCCAACATATTATCAGGAACAGCAGCTTTCCTGTTTCTGTCTTATTTTGAGGGACATGTCTACATGATGCAGCACAGACGTGCTGAAGGCCTGAGCTCTTGCGAAGCCAGGCAGCTGTGCCTTTGCTCCACGCTGATCCAGCTGTGCTGACCCTGGCTCAGGGTGGGGGGAGGGCAGGCCTCTGCATCATGATACAGCTTGAAAATACTCATGTCACCTCAACGTGTTTTTTTTTCCTAAAGCTTCATTCTTTAGTATATTCAGGGATCTTAATTTCCCCATAGTTCACATCTTGAAGTAGCTCCTTCATATGAGCAGATGTAAAAGGTGAATACTTAATTGTTCCTATTAAACATGATGACAAATGGATTTGGTTGTAATGACTGATGTGACTTATCTCTGTGAATGGTATGGTTCTCTGTGCCTTCAGGACTCCTCTGATGTGGCTTTGTGTGTTGCTGTTACAGCTGCCAAAGTTCTCCGGTTTCTCTTTACAGTTACCTCTTTACATATTTTAACTTTGCCCTCCTCTTTACTACAAGGAAAGGACAGAAAAAGTAAGTAGGTATTTTTAATGCAATGAGCCTGCAGTGCTAAAGGCAATCATTTGAGACAGAGGAAAAAAAACCCCGAGATTAAGCCAATTAAAAAGGAGGTACCAGGGAGGGAGGGTAAACACTAGTATATTTCCAGAAATGCCCAATGTTTGCGTATTTGCTCCTGTATTCTGAGCAATTTGATGCTAAATACAATGCATAGTTAACTATGGCTGCTGTAACTCATCTTCAGATTTACTTAGCTTCATTTTTCCTGATGGGGTAGTGTTACAGTCCAGCTTCAAGAAGATAATCATAAGACTTTAACTTCAAACTTAATCTGGCAACCCAAGCAAAGCAAGCTAGTTCAAAACTTTGATTGTGCCTGTAGCACATGCAGGTTACTGTTCCAAAAGTCTTAGGTTTAGGTCCGAAACAACCTTTTCCTGTGTCAGGTCTTACTTCATCTCCCAGAAAGCTGCTGTTTGATTTTAATGCAAAAGTACAGACAGGACAAGCATCGGCAGCCCAGCTTGCGACACCTCTCTCAGCTTGAAATCTACCATCTTTTATACAGAAATTAAACTAGTAGGCTTAGAAAAACCACAAAACACCACACACAAAAAGCTTGTAATACGTATTTCAAGAAGGCTCAGTAGCCAAACCTTTTATTACATAAAAACTCTTCTTCAAAAAAGTTTAAAATGGTTTGTTGGAGTTAAAGATAATTCATCCTCTAATCTCTGAACCGAGTTTCTCCTTTCAGTACCACTGTTGCGTATTGACATGAAAGGCATTCTGGAACTATTTAAAAAGAAAAAGCAGTTTTACACCTGCACAACTGATAGCCTCTTGTGGTATAAGGGGGCAAGGATGACATCATAATATGTCTCTCTGGCTGTAGTTGGACTTGCTCTTGAAGCGCCTATAAAATATTTGTTCCCACTTTCTGACATAAATTTAGTGTCTTACATTACACATGAAATTCAACCTGGACACATAAATAGGCAATAGATGCCTGTCTTGCATTATTACAGCTTTTTGAAATTCCTTTGACAAAACACTGTTGGCTGTTAGTAAAAGCATCCCATAAAAGATGCTTTAAGTACTAAAACAAAACCTTGTATTCATCTCGGTAACTGTACAGGATAAGTGCAGGAACCCTGCAGAGAGAAGGAAAAGAGATGATTTTTAAACTTTGAAACTGCAGGTTCAAAAGCAAGAAAACCTGTGAAAAATCTTAACAATAAGCCAACAATAAAGATTCGGTAGAACAGCAGTAAGTTGTAGTTCCTTTGGCTGCGGCTGCAATTTCCCTCTTTGTTCTCTTTCCATTTATCTAGCCTGTTTAGTTTTCATTCAGTGATCTTGACGGCTTATGGCTAAGCAGTGTTTGGTGTGCCAGCAGCAAGTGGGAGGAATTAAATGTGCTCCTGAGTTTTAAACAGCAATCGGAGTCCCTCCCGTGAGATACGAGTGTTACTATGTAGTAGAATAGCAGTATACCTCAATGTATATATATAGTTGTTTGCTCTTCAGTTTTACAAATGAAGCAGCAAATGTGATAATGGGAATAAATTCTAGTATTTCTTGAAAAGATTTATAAACATAATTTACAGGACCAAAAATTTGTTTTGATTAGATAACCAGTAAACTCTTTGCATTTTGTTTCACTTTAGTAAAAAATAGTACTCGGGGAAGCATGCACGTTCTTTTTTCCTCAGGGAGGGAAAAGGGAGGACAAATTAAGAGCAGCTTATTTAGTAAAGTCTGAGTGCAGAAATAATTGGGATGCAAGAGCTTAACAAATTTACCTCTTTTCCATTTTGATACTGTAAATTTCATCACAAATTGCTTGCAAGTACGAACATCTCTGTTTCGGCCACCGTGCCATCAGTTGTCTCACAGTAGCATCAAAGGCTTGCCTATCTCCATCAAACTAAGAAAAAAATTGACAAGGAACTATGATAGAGTCTTACATTCTCCCGCGCAGGAAATACTCCTGATTCAGTCAGGATTCAGTCTTCTGAACATTGTACAATGCTCTTAATTAAAACTAAATTCATATAGACAACATGTGGAACTTGATTTTTTAATTTATTTATGATTTTGAAGAAAAAGTATGAAGAATTTAGCGGTCTGTTTCCTAACACAGACAGTTTAGCAATAAAAAGGCGTCAGCAATGAAACAGGCTCTATCAGTTCTGCAATTCTGGACAGAATACAAGAACTGTGGTGTAGGGGTGGTCAAAAGTGAATGATGGAAGCTGATGGTGGTTCGGGTTTTTTAAGTAAAAGGTGATAAACCATCTCCATCATTTGGATAGCCTGGATGAACCAAGTATTTTGAAAATATTTTCAAATGTTTCACTGGGGTCTGATTACCAGACAAGTGCTGCTTCAGAGCAGCAGAGGTCTAAGGTACGAAAGTACCAAATCCACTTCCAGGCAGGAGGCCATTCTTGAGTTTGCTTTTTTGGGCAGTGTCTTCAGTAAGAATTTCTGCCTTTAAAGCTACTGCTGTCATTGGAGGAAAGAAAAGAGCTTCGTCTTTGGTGGGTTCCCCCCCACCCCCAAGTCGAGCAGTTTCTGAGTTGTTATGGGTGTCAATATAATCCTTACACACCCCCTTTTCAGTTTGGCTCCACTAAGAGATGTTTCAGCTGCTGTACTCACAACAGTTGCCTTTGTGTTTTGGGCCCTCCTTCATTAACAGCTTCAAGAAACAACTTTGTTGAAACTGCTATTAGTGCTTATTGGTTTATGAAAGTGATAGCAGGACTTAGTTTCAGTTAATTATTCTTAGGAATAAAACAGAGCTTTGGATTAGGACTTCCTAATGGTGTCTTGTATAACTTGGGCATTTGGCAAAAAAATTTTTTTAGCCTCAGTCAAACCTGGGTAAAAAAAAACCCTATCAAGTTTTAAAACCTAATTCAAACTGCTCGAAGGAGGAAAAACTACAGTCGGTTAATTTCACATTCCACTTCATCAGGAATAGAATTTATCATCTAGTGTTCAAGTAGAGTTTCAACAATATTTAATGGCTTACCGTTAATGATAAGAAGGGCAACACAGTTGCTTTTGGCAGATCTACCTGTAAAAATGTCATCAAGAAATCAATACTCAACAGTTCTTCTGTTACCAGTTTGCCAACTGGAGATTAGCTGTACTGAAGGGACTCAGACTTCTAATTGCCAAAGAAGGACTCATGCCGATAGAACTGGGAATTTAACAAGGCTTTAAGCTTGATCTGTTCCTAACAGATTCCACTATAGAAAGTTCCAACTACGCACAGGCAAACAGGCAGTATGTTTCCTGAAAAGCATATACCATTTTAAAGTCCTTTGTGACATGGTCAGCATAGTCTAAAAGCTACTTACAAAGAACAGCTATGTTGGTTTAAATACAAGAACAAATCTGGCAGGAACAAGTTATTAAATCTACCACAATAATTAACATGAGTACAGCTTAAGAATTTACAGCTAAATACTTGTTAAATTTTGTTCTGTGCAACTGTCCAATACATGCAATTTGCGATACTTTTAAAGCATTAAAGAAACATGCCACGGGTCTCATTTAACCAGAAGTTTGGTTCATTTTGTATTTCTAAAATGAGGCTATTGGCAGCAGTTTGTTCCAGACAGCAGCTGCATCATCCAATTTAATCAAGAATTTGAAATTAATTCAGACTTCTGCCAAATACTTACTGCTAAAATCTCAATCTCACTTGTTTTCTGTTGCAGGCTGGAAATGAATGTCTGAAGTCTTGTTTGCACCTGCCAACAAAAGATGGGCAAAAGTAAAATACACCACGTCTGTGACACAGGTTGCAAACACTTGTTTTCTCTTTCACAGATGATGAGAACAGAGGAGGCTGCAGCTAACACAAGATGTAGAGCTACACCATATTTAAACAAAATCCACATTTAATATAATTTTCAGGAACAATTCCACAATAATCCTTGATGAGCAGACAGGAAGGAGACTGGGGCTGAGCCGCTCTTACAGCAATGGTAAGGATTTGCTAATACTGGTATTGTACTAAAGCAGGTAAAACTGCATGTTACAATGTGAATTCTCACATATATAATTAAAAATTGCCTTTCTCTTTCTGGGTGTTAGATAATTTTTCAGAGGAATGTCAGAACCTGTGACTGGATGCAGTGAATCACCTCTAGCCAAAGACAGATGACTAATTTGAAATCCAAACCAAAGCATGGGCCATAACTCATAACACTTTTTCCCAGAGCAAGCTAGTAATCCTGCAAAGATAGCGCTTTACAAACGTAGTGCCAGCCTTACACTGCCTTGTCTTTTGTACCTTAGAAAGATACCTTTGTAGATTAAAAATGTGAAAACAGAAAGTCTGTTTAGCTTAAAACTCAGAGAATAGCATCCACTTCTTCGTTTGTGTTCCAAGAACTATTTATAGCAGAGACTTTTTGTTGCACACCGAAATTTTGACTGAAAAGGGAATAAGATACAGTTGTTTTACCATGTACTCTAAATACCTTGAAGCCAATAGTCCTAAATGAGCAAACTCTGACATTTGTTTCTAGCATAATTTAATCTTTTCTACATTATCATAATACCATATTTTAGGCAGGCTTGGTGGTGGTTTTTTTGTTTTTGGTTTTTTTTTTTTTAAAATCTGCAATTTTTTCTTAGGCCTTTAGTTTGAGACAACACAATGAGGTACGTAGAGTATGTGTTACAAACATATTGCAAATTACAACTATGCTTAACTTGTACCTTTAACACACTTGAGCATTCATTAAAAAAAAATGGAAAATTCCAGAACCACGGTTCCTACCAAAATAAGTTTTCTAATATATATGCGTACAATGATGGCTGAGCCACAACAGTGTCACAGATAATCCCCAAGATCCCAAAAGTTTAAAAAAAAAAAAGAAGTTTTTGCCTTCAACCTTTTGTGTTGTTCATAGTCTACTTTATGAACAAATAGCAAACAGGATGTATTCATGTAAGTCAGGTGAGAGTGAAAATATGAATTCCACCATTCTTTAGCTTCTAAGGCTTGCTACTTATATTTATTTGATGTGCATGTATACCTGAATTTCTTGACGACGCCTGGCACTGGCAGATAATTTTTCAGGAGCTATAACACTAACATTAGGCACTACAAGAGTTCCATGTGATTCAAACACACCTAAAATACAAACATACAGTTTAAGATTATATTCTTTCCTTATGCAAGAAGTAGCAAGAAACAGAAAATTCAAAAGTATTAATAAACTAAGGTTCAAAAAACTGCTAACCCCCCCCCCCAAATCAGTCAAGTAGATAGGATAAGGAAACGTGCATGTAAATTCTTAAATGCTCACTTACGACTTTGAAAGACTAATTGGTAAGAATAAGAAATCTGGTATTTTACATCAGCGTTCCTTGAAAATAATAAAAGGTTCCAAATGGCTTGCAGAATTTTACAGAGGCATGTAGCATACAATATATCAAAAGAAGAAAAGCTATTAAAAGAACGAGGCAACTCTTTTAATGGTCAGTCCTATAGCAGAGTCAATGACAAAACAAACAATAAACCCCAGCCCCCAGCTGAACAATTAAATTCATTAATAAAATCAATTAAAAAGTTAAAATCTGAAATAGCTTGTTTTAAAATCCAAATTGCTGCTTCTGGTAATTAGGCATACACAAAAAAACCCCAAGTTAAGCATGGCCACCTTTCTCCCTCACTGTTATGCAAGGGGGTGTTGCGGCTTAAGCCCAGCCAGCAACTAGAATCATGAAGCCACTCGCCCACCCCTTGCCTTTCCCTCCCCCTTTCCTGGAAGCGGGGGGAACGGAAAAAAAGCCTCTCCTGGGTTGAGATAAAGACAGTTGAATAGAAACAATAATAGAAAAGGAAAAATAACAACAATGACACAGGTCACTCTCATGACCTGGTGAATTGGCACCATCCAGAGCAGTCATCACGGATTCCCATCCCACATTTATATATTGAGCATGATGTCTATGGTATGGAATATTTCACTGGCCATTTCATCCTTCCATCTATACTTCTATGGGAAGCTGAAAAAAAGCCCTTGAGTAGTGTAAATACCACTTGGCAAACACTAAAAACAATAGGCATTCCTTTCACAGCAATCACTAGAATGAAAATTAACTCTNAATCTGAAATAGCTTGTTTTAAAATCCAAATTGCTGCTTCTGGTAATTAGGCATACACAAAAAAACCCCAAGTTAAGCATGGCCACCTTTCTCCCTCACTGTTATGCAAGGGGGTGTTGCGGCTTAAGCCCAGCCAGCAACTAGAATCATGAAGCCACTCGCCCACCCCTTGCCTTTCCCTCCCCCTTTCCTGGAAGCGGGGGGAACGGAAAAAAAGCCTCTCCTGGGTTGAGATAAAGACAGTTGAATAGAAACAATAATAGAAAAGGAAAAATAACAACAATGACACAGGTCACTCTCATGACCTGGTGAATTGGCACCATCCAGAGCAGTCATCACGGATTCCCATCCCACATTTATATATTGAGCATGATGTCTATGGTATGGAATATTTCACTGGCCATTTCATCCTTCCATCTATACTTCTATGGGAAGCTGAAAAAAAGCCCTTGAGTAGTGTAAATACCACTTGGCAAACACTAAAAACAATAGGCATTCCTTTCACAGCAATCACTAGAATGAAAATTAACTCTTTCCCAGCTGAAACCAGCACAGGGGGGGAAAAAAACATTTCTTTAAAAAATAATAAACCAAACAGGCAATAACCACCACCCACTAGATGAGTACTTAATAAAATTATTATCAAAAATGCCAAACTATCCACGCAAAAAGTACCTGATACTACTTTTTGTCTACAGACTTCTATTATCAGACTAAGGAGTCCAAATCTGTAGCTAGAAATACAAAGGCATTTTCATTTGAAGAAAAAGGAAATCTTAGTAGAACAGTAGGTCTCAACACTGTAACAATCAGGGGTGTGCCATTTTTCATCAAGATGACATTTAATTTCTCCTCAGCTAGGAGGAGTTTTGGCAAATCGCTGCATCAATGAATGCTTGTATGGGGAATATTTTGCCTGCTGGCCTAAGCACGCACTTTGTTAGTCTGGAGAAACCTCAGTTTTAGATCACTTGGAACAACATTTGAGATTAGGAGAAGCATCTAACCAGAAGCACTGCTAGAAAACATTTTCTTGCTCTGACTTTGGTAATACTTTTAAGATGTATGTTCCAGCAATATTTTCTTATAATACAGTTTTTAAGCAGAAAGAGAAATAGTTTGTATGTTCTATAACTAGAGAATAAATACCTGAATTATTAGTAAACGATCCCTTTTGATTTGGTACTGAAAGATTATCGGAGGTTTCTCTAAAAATAACCAAAGACAGTTAGGGAAACAAATTTACAATAACAAAGAACTACTGTAACAATACATGATTTCACATTATGTTACAAACATTTCATTCCACCAGATAAAGAAATTTATGGAGACATCCCAGCACATATCCACAGATTAAATTCTATTCTGGAACAGACAGGAAATCATACAAAATTACATTACAAAATCTGATCTAGAAGCAATTTTTATGTTTCCTATGAATACAAAGAAAATGCACTCCCTGTCATGCAAGAGTGATCTAGATCTGAACAGTGGAATGTATTATGAGAATATTGTCTCCAAATTGTTAATCTATGATTTCTTATTGGTTTCTGTGAGATAATACTGAAGTATCAAAGCAATATTTATACTTAAGATCATACACATTCAAAGCAGCTTTCAATTATTAGTTTGGATCCCTTTGCTTTCCACATTCAGGATTCATTAACAAAGAAATTTGCCGGTGTTACTACAATCATAATTACTGCGTTCCTCTGTTTAGTATTACCAAATACAGGTTTTTCTCTATCTGCTCTCAGGATCTAGAAATAAGAAAGAAAATCTTTTAGAAAGAATGATTTTCTTTCACAGCTTCTAATAGATCCTGTAGATCTGTCACAAAACACATGAGAATCAGGTTAGTCAAGTTAACTGCCAAGACTATCTGAGGCCAGACAAAAGACATGGAAGACGTGGGCAGCAGGAGATGTGTCAGCCACTTGCACAAACTATTGCTCGAGTTAAGAATTTCCCAGCTTAATTATTTCCTTAATTGTTAAGTCTATTCAAAAATCATATGGATGTCAAATCTGTTAGTTTCTGAATTCAAGTTTGTGTGAATAAGCCATGTCTGTTCCTGCTGCCACTACATACATATATACGTACACACATTTAAATATATATAGATGTGTGTGTAATTATATATTTACAAAGGGAGATGAGTGAATAACACCTACACTGCTTATGCACACAGGTGTGACTGTGGCCTCTCCTGTGATACCTATACTAACTTCTACTGCTGACAATAAATAGTAATTTCAACAAAGAGAGGATGACGGGTGTTGCTGTGTACCCTGAGCCTTTGCCGGCTGTTACTTTCACTTGTGCCAGCCAAAGTGTACAGGTGTGCTACAATTACACCTTCATTTTTACCATATCAGCACTGCCTCTGAATGAAAGGAATCTGCCGCTTCAATTCTTTGATTGCACAGCACGTGAACGTAGTGGTGGTATGGTGAGTAACAGGCACTGGCAGGCAGTCCTGCCATACAAACAGTACTGGTGCTCCAGTAGCACTCGAGCTGGGTAACCACATGGCCTTTTAATTTATGAAGCCCTATGAATGTTTGAATCTAAACAGCAGCTAAGGGAAAACCAACCTCTTTCTTATTCTCAATAAAATTCTATAACCAAGCCTTTTGCTTTCTTTCCCCCTCTAAAGGAATTCAGCAAAGCTCTTACTCTTTATCAAATGAAATGAAGGATTAACTGAGCATATCTTAAAATTATTTCATTAAAACAAACATACATTCACTTCTGATTTTGACTATTCACGTTGACATGTTATGCTACTTACCTACTACATCTTTCGTCACAGATTTTAGTTTTCAGTTTCTGGATCAGGTGATCTACTAAGTCAGATTCTAAAATTCTTTTCTCCGTCTGTCTGTCTTTCTCAAAGGATTTCACCTATGATGTAGTTCAGTGGTTCTTAAGATTGTTGATTCTTAAAATGGCATATGAATAAACTTATCAAATTTAATCAAAACCAAACTGGATTATTCACCCATTAGAGGTGAAGCAAAGACAGGAAGCTATCATCATTACCAATCAATCATTGCTAATTACATCTTTGATTACATTTTTTCAACCAACTAATTTCTTCTGCATTCCCAAAGCTTCAACTAACTTGGCTACTTGTATTTAGTATGTGATAAATAGTTTTTTTTAAACAGAATGGCCTACAGGTGTGAGTACCATATTAATAACAATATATTTGTTTTGGAGCTTTTTTTTTAGTTAAGGAATTATATTAGAGTAAGGCCTGCCTTCCAGTTTACAAGAGTTAGACTCTGCTCCACCTGTACTGGGAAGAAATTCATCAGTAACACCACCATTCACATCATTAGCAGGCTCTTTGTTGATTTTGCTTCAATAAAGCCATATTTAGAAGAACGCTCTGTAACAGTCTTGTGGAAGACATTGATATATCACATTCCCATCATCAATATCTACTTGTTCATACAGTTACTGCAGTTATTTGCTATCTGTTACAATGACTTGAGAGATATTAGTTGTTTAGCTTACATAAGCTTTAATTAGAATAAATGTCTTAGGGTTATAATACGGTGTGATTTATGCTGTTTGCTTAGCTTTACTTAGCTGAATAGCTAGATTTGCTGAAGGCTTTCGGCCACAATAGTTAATTTTCTTAGTAATTTTCCTAGCAGCTGGCACAGTACTGTGTTTAGTCTTACAGTAGAGAGAAACATGTTGATAACACGCTGATGTTTTGGTAGTGCTTTCCCCTAAGTCTGGGACTTCTGAGTTCCCCATGTTCTGCCAGCCAGCGCAGGTGCACAAGAAGCGTAAACCAGAAGATAAGGAGGCTACAACCATCAGCAGAGACTGCACATCAACAAGACAAGAGCAGTCAATGGCAACGGCCTGCCTGGACACAGAAAAAGAATCCAATGAGGCGTTAGAAGACCCCAGACCAAAAGTCACCACTGCACTACAGGATGAGTGAGGAGTGCCATGAGGGGCGGGTCCATTCGCAAGGGGGTATGTGTGGAGTCAACTGTCGGCCCACTGGGGTTGCCCACCCCAAAGGGACCCTGGTCTGAGCACTTCAAAGACTCAGGTGGTGTGTGTGTGCGCGTGACTCCATGAATGGTGTGCAAGTGCTCAGGCAGCAGCTTCTCCTCCTTTAACAATGAGAAGGAGAGCGAATAACAAGTGAAAAATGTTTCAGTAATGCGCATTGGCTAGGTACGCCAGATGCTGTCAAATAATTACTTTTTTTTTCCCCTCCACTCAAAGAACAAATCTTTATTCAAAGGATAATGATCTTTTTCCTAGTGATGCAGAATCAAGACTATTTTAAAACTTTTCACTTCTAGAAAGGTACCAGAACCACAGGCTGCAGAGCACAGAAGGTGGTAATTCATGTTGTGACGCACTCCAGTCTTTACATCTTAACTTTTTCTTACGGAGATTAGGAATTTGGTTCAGACTTCTGCCTGTTTAAACTACATGGATTTTTTTAGATTTATGTTTGTCACACTTTTTTTATAACATGGAAATCTGCCAACTAGAAAGATGACTGAGTCAACTAATTCATTTTGTAGATTCAAAGAAATCAGAGACAGCAGAAATATTTTTCCACGTAAAGACACCGATGACCCAAAGTTAAGCAATGTCTGCACTAATTTTTGGACTTTCCTCAAGGAAAGGAGGTCTGTGAATAACAGTGTTATGGAGGGATAAAAAGCACATTGTTCTACTTAGCAACTGAAACTGTATTTACCTGTATGCCATCTACTTAAATACTTTCTTGAAAATAATCACGATCTTCAAAAAAAGACAAGAAACGTAGAACAACAAATTGTAAGTCTGAAACATCATCAAGCATCCTCTGGTCCCGCACTTACCTTCACATGACTCCCTTCTTTATCTGACACAAGAGCCACATATGTAATCCCAGAGCATCTGCAATATTCCTGCAGTTCTTCCTGGGACTAAAATGGGAACAGGGGAAGGGGAATGAGACAGAAATTTGACAGATTATAAAACAATCACTTAAATAATCAAATCTCCTATCCTTAATTAAAATATGTTGATATGCAGCAGTTACACTGATTATATAAGCTTCTGAGAGAAGAAAGCTTTATTAATAACTCCAAGAGGTGAAATTTCATAATGCCTGAATTTATCCACCTAATGCTCCTTAAAAATTGAAATCTAAGTCTACGCTAGACAGAGAGACTGCCTGGGTCCTGCAGTCCTAGTTCCCACATGGAAGGGGCTAGCTGCATCTAGAAGTGCAGGGCCTAGGTAACTGTAAAAACATGCAACGTAACATCAACCAAACAGTTACCACCCCACTGTCTGCAACTTTCACTGCTCTGCCGTGAAAGCTGACTCCAGCTGGATTTCATGGAAACCTGAGGCTGACCTACATCATTCCCATGCTGAACTTACTGAAGGGCTTGCTACACTGACTTAGCAGTAGGTTGCAAATCTTCATTCCTTAAGAACTGCAAAAAGAAGAGAACCCGGGGCAGCCATAGAAAAAGCATAAAAATCTGGATTTTTTTTTTTTTCTCCCCCCAGTTCTGAGGGATTGAATCTGTCGGAAATGTTATGGCAAAAAAATGACAAAGAAGTTAGGCAATTAAGCGAGCGAGGTCAAAACTGCTCTGCAGCACATGACTCAAAATGGACAACTGCACAGTGTTTCTTTCGTAGTCACCAAGTGCATTACTTAAAGGTGAACCAGACCCATAATCCTCAGGTGACTGCCACCGCTATTAAAAGGGACTTCGGCATTGCCATGTAGCTCACTACTCCAGTGAGGCAGGAGCACGTGAGTAAAGGTCTGTTTGGTTTCAGCAGGAGAAAAAAAAAAAAAAGGCACAACTCAGCTTGCCCCTCTCTTTCCTTCCTACCACACATCTCTCCAGGGACTGCATGGGGACCCCATAGACTATCTAGTAACTCAGTTCACTAAACTGTTTTTCTAGCAGTAGAATGATGTCAGTACTCCCTCTGAACCTGATAGTCTTCGGCCATCTGGATGTATTTAAAAGTTGATGCTACCATTCTGCGCCAGACATGTCCTTTATTAAGGATTAACTCATGAATTCAGGGATCCTACTTGCACCCCTCACTGAAAGGAAAATGTCTTGCCTTCACTGGTACAAAATATGCTTCTGCTTTGAAGCATCCTCACTCCACTTAATTAGAGCTAAATGGCCTAATTTTATGGCCATTTAACATTAACATTGTGTGACTTTGCCCCTTGATTTCAATAGGCCTTGGACTCCACACTCAGTGTATAACTGGGGAAGGTCACTCAATTTCTCTGTACTCTGAGGAGCACATAAAGATCCTCCATTGCACTTTAAAATACTCTGCAAGGTAGAGAGAAGAATGCTGCAAGGCCAGAAAGACTTTCTTAACATTACTGTATCTGAATAGCACCCTAAATGCTCAGTTTTATGAGTCTACACTTCAATAAAATTAGAAAAAATTGAAAAAGGATGGTCTTAGACTGTACCGATCTTAGAGGACAACACTACAGTTAATACATGGAGATAGAAATTCTACCTGGGACCAGTCATACATTATTTCGGCTGGAATTCCTGCAGTCCAGAGCTTCTGAACAATATTGATAGCTCTACCCATTGACATCTGACCAACACTTACAACCAGCAGGTCACAAAAGCTGACAGAAACCTGAAGGCAAAGTAAAAACAAGGAACATAGCATTAGCCACAAGACCATCTTTTCCCCTTCGTAAGCTAGTTAAAGTAACAAAAAAGGATAAACACACAGTTTTTCAAAATGCATCAAACTGAAAAAAAGGGGTTACATCCACCTCTTTTTAGAGCCACAATCTACCTAAGCATGTTTGAAAGTCACTGAAGCTTAATCTTTGACAAAAAGCATCTCCACAGCCTAAGCTTGCAAAGTACATGAGCCTGTTCTGTTCTTTCCTTCCACTCTGCCTAGCAATGTTAGTTTATTCTTATAAAGTGAATAAAATACACATTCCACAACCAAGTGAAATTGTGTGCCATTGTGCAAAGTAGTTCATTTTCTTAAGTTTCCTTCCAGCTCCACCTTCTATACTGTTACAAAGGGAGAAACGGTAGGGGCAAAGTAACACTTAATAGCTAAATATCTACAATTGTACTCTTCCATCTGAAACAACCCATGGGCTGAGAAAAATGTCCCATTTAAATTAAAAATAAAAGGGTATATGAGCCTGGAGATCCTCTCTTCCCCTAGTTCTTATTTTACTAAGTAATTCTACGTGAAGAAACACAGAAAACGGGTCATCTTGATGTTTGCTGTCTATTTCAGTATGGTATGACTTTGGAACACATCTGAACATCGTATTTTTTTGCCCATCTGTGGCTACAATTAGGTTACTGAACTGTCAGGAGCAGACAAACAAACAAAAACCCCACCTCCCAAAAAACAGACTTACAGATTCCTCCATACTGGAAACAGCAGCAGTTATTTTATCTATAGCTATGCTGACTCCAACAGCTGAAGGAACTGGTCCTACCATCTGCGGCCCTCGAAACTGTGGAATCTCAAAACAAGACAAAAACAAAATGGAAGACCCAAATAATTCTCTTTGCAAAACATCAAAAAGGCTTTTAATCTTGTCATGTTTTTTTTAGAAGAACGTACATTCATTAGAAGAGATGAGCACATACCAGATGATCGTATCTGCCCCCTGCAGCAAGAATTTCAGGCACAGTTCTTTGTCTTCTTTTGATGTATGCTATAAATTGAAAGATAATACCATTGTGCTGCTGTATTTTGTAAACTAGTCCCAGATTTATAGAAACCTGTAAAATAAAGATGAATAAGTGTACTGGTTAATATAATTACTTTCCTATTAGCAGTATGGATTGAAAACACTGTTCTCACATAAGAAAGACATATGGAAACACTTTGTATCAACGAAAATTTAAAATGCAATCAAAAATAAAGAAATGATGCTTTAACCTTAAAGCATCCCAAGAAACCAATAGCACAAAACCCAAACAGCAAGCCTCAAGGAAGGTAGAGGAGGGGAGGCCTTTAGTAGTCATCAGCTTTCTGTAATTTTAAAATATTTATAGTTTGTTTCAAAATCTAAAATTCCTTTAAGCTGTAGGTAATGCCTTCAACCTTGGCTGGAGGGAGAAAAGAAAAGAGAAAAGAAAAAGAGTCTGCATGTCATTAGATAGAAATTAAGCCAGAGACACCTCACTGGAAGAGGTCTTACTCTTAAAACGTGTCTTTAATGTGCCTTTAAAAAAAAATAATTAAAAAAATAAAAAGCAATGCCAGTATTACGACTTGCCATCAAAAGACACTTTGATGTGCTTTTTCTATTCTAAAATATCATTATGTTGTTTCCTGGCAAATTACAAGACCCAGCAGCCTATAAACCCATTAATTTATTAGCAGAGCATTTTACAAACCTGAAGTTTTATTCCAAGTTGCTTTAACAGACCAATGATTTCCTCTAAATCCTTCATGCCATGCTTCAACAGCTGAGTGACACCTGGCTTTTGTTTTATCATTGTATTTAAAAATGGAAACACATTACTTGCTTCTCCCTTCTGCTCAATGAATCTGTAGAGTCGGGAAAGCTAAAAACAAAAATAAAGAAAACACAGGTAGCACCACTGACATCACTCACAATAGGTCACATCTAAAAAAATGAAAAATATTTGACTGTGTGAGTAAAATATCTGCCTTTTTTGCTTGTTTTGCCCAGCAGTCTGTTTTTACCTAGTGAGCTGAGGAAAGGAATGGACAGGCACAAGTCTCATCAGGGTGTTCAGAAGTTAACCTCAACTCTTGCACATTCCTCAACATCTGCAGATAAATTTTTTTTTTTTAAAGTTTCTCTCTGTTTGTTTTACTAAAACCACTGTACAGTATTCCATTAACTCTCTAATTGTTTCCACAGTCTGAAAAATATATTTAGAAGAAGAAACAAACTTGGGACAGTTGCAATACTGACTTCCAGAGAGAACATAAAACAAAATCGGACCACTACCAAAGAGACTGATCTATTTTGAACAGCAGATGGAACAGTTTATTTTTCTTAGTCTAGCTGATTAAATTGCAAACTAAATAAAACACTACTGACTTATGGCAAGTTACAGTGAAATTAACACTGAATTAGAATTACTTACACTATTTGATGTCAGAGAAAGATTACAGAATTTAGCTTCTACTTCTCTTTTAGTTAGCTTTTCAGTCTACAAAAAAAAAAAAAGAAGAGATTCAAACTTATTCAACAACTGAGCTACCAAAAAAAGAATAAATTACTATTACCAAGAAGAATTAAAATACAATTTTCCCATGCCTTTAATTAAAGGTTGCATTTACAAACTACAATAATACTGTTAAACAACAAAACCAATAAATAACACATTTTCCAGATATCTTGTATTGAGGCCACATTTGGCTTGGTTTCAAGAAGTAACAAGAAGTATAAAAACACTGATTTTGTTAAAAAGCACTTCTGCATAAATACTGAAATGCTTATGGAAATTAATAAATAAAAAAAGAATAAAACGAAAGGAAATAAAAGAGCATTTTGTTGGGATTTAACCACTACTTGAATTATTCAAATGAACTTCATCTCTTTTCTCTGCTTATAAGGTAGAAAAGATCACCATGATATTAAGATACATTTTAAAGTTTTTATTGAATAGCCTACCAGCTCTTATAGAGGTCAATAATTCTTTCATAAATACATATTTAAAAATCAACTTGAAACATCCTAATCCAGAAGTAACAGAAAAGTAATTAATCTAAGTTTACAGCCCAAAGATAGCCAGCCTTTTTATATATCAACAGGCTATTCCTTGTTATGCTGGCAATGCACTGTTACTCATTTCTAGAGATAGCTCCACAAAAGAACATACTCTATGATGACAATTACAAAGATTAGGTTAATAACTAATATCTCACCACAGCATCATACAGAATGATATAAACTTGATTGAGTTTATCCTCTGGTATCCCGCAGTGCAAAAGTATAGCTTTCAGTAAGGCGGTGTGGTTCAAGTAAATACTGTAATTTCTTTCCTAACAAAGGGTAAAGAAAAAAGAATAAAGAGAAAAAAGTTACACTTGCACTCCATTTTATGAAAAAAAAAAAAAGAGAAGTTTTTCCTAAACATTTAATAATAGTTGAAAACTAACTTCAGACCTCTCATTCCACCACCTTTCCTCCCATCTAGAACTAAAGAATTGCAAGGCTCTTCCCATTCTACAATAATCACTTGCCTGACAGAAAAAAATACTTTATTTCAATGGCAATATTCAATTAATATTTCCTTTACACACAAACCTATGCTTCGTTTTAAGTTTACCTATGAAACATTTTAAATGAGTGTTTTATAACTTACTATTGACAAAATGTGAAAACAGTTCTGTACTTGCTAAGGTTAAAAGAAATTACCTTTTTAAGCACATTAGACTAAATGGATGGAAAAGAGAGCAAAAGAGGTGAATTAGAGAATCTACCTGTAGCACTGAAAACTCTTGAATGATTTCTGAAATGGTATAAATTGTTTCTGCTACAGGCAAAAAGCTATTTCCAGTAGATGTAATAATGTCAAATGCACATTCTAGGAGTTCTTTGGGATGACAGCGGTCTAACTTCCGAGGTCTGAAAACTCGCTCTATACAGTATCTAAACAAAACATTGAAGAACAGATTAGCATCTTCAGTGGTCACCACCATAAAGCATGGCCTCTATGCAAAACATCATCTCTACGTCATTTACCTTTTCAAGTTTGATATGTTATTTCTAGCTACAAATCTTGCAAAAGGAATCTGAAAAATAAAATACATGAAAATTGTTGAAACAGAACATTGTCTGACTAGACTCTGAAATTGGATATGAATTACTACTATGCAGTAACACTTGTACTCTCACATGTGTAATAATACCTTAAGTATCTACTATAGCCAAGTATTATTCATCTAATCATCGTTGCTGCAAATTTTACATAAAAACATCCCACCCCTCAAGTTCCTAGAAGAGCTTGGAGAATGACTATGAACCTACTAAAATGTACAAACAGGTATTTTGCTGTTTACGTAAAAATATAAAGGAGTATTTTTTAGTAAATCTTTGGTCAGCGCATTTTCTAAAACAAGTAATTCCAATGGGAAAGATCAATTTTGTAGATCGTGCACAAATCCTTAACCGTGAATCATATTGTATAGCTTGATGTTATAAATGCAAAGGAAGGCTGAGTTAAACTGACAATAAATTAATGAAATGGAATATAGTCAGGTTCTTTAATCATCAATAATAAGCAAAAACCATTTTAACTTAAAGCATTTAGGTGTTAAATTATACGCAAGGCAATTAACTAGGCCAACATGACATATAACTGGGCGGTACTGACAGAGGAATCCCAGACAATAAAATTTCAACTGCGCAAATGGCAATTCCTCTCAAGAGTAGAATGATCCTTGACAACATCTGTTTGAGGAACATAAAACTGGGCAGCCTGTTACCCACATTCTCCATAAAGACTTATAGATACAAAGGGATGGGAATATTAGAATTTTCACTGGCCATTGTAAAACTCTTGTCTCTTATGTGCAAGAAGGGGGGGAAAAAAAAAAGCCCAGGAGTACAGCACTAAGAAATACAGGAACAGACACTGAAAGATATACTGCTTCAGCAGTAAGTATAAGCCTAAACCAAATTTGTGACTGTGAATCAAAAGTATCTACAAACACCACAGCACTCTTCAAACCCAGCTTGCCCGTAGAAGTGGTATTACTTACTCTGAGGTCATAAGGAAGCATTACCAGCATCCCACTGTGATCCATGAAATACGAAGCTTCATTATGTTCGTACAATTTTTTATTTCTTGGCATTAGCAGCGGTGTATGCAGCTTGATAGCTCCTGCACAAAACCAGTAAAATACTATTATCTCCCATTTCAGAAGCAACATCTACTTTTTACAAGCTCATGAACAACCTTGCAGGGTATATGTCAACCAATATCTTTTAAAAACTACATTATTTGAAGCGTCCTTAATAAACTTTCCTCCTCCACCATTTAAAGAAAGCCAAACAAAATTTCATTTTCTGCACACTTTCTATCCTGCTCCACAGGCAGTCCACAGAGAAAGACAGAAATGCCAATTCCACAGCCCCAGCAGAATCCTCACCTTGCCCTCCCTTTTAAACATCACCCTCCACAAAAGCCAGCCTATGAACAGATGAGAAACTCATCTGTTCCAGCAGTACTATTTCAGTCTAGAGGCACTTCCATAGAGAATAAATATTGTTCAGACTGTTGTATCCTGTGTCTCAAAACCATATTGGAAGTGTTTATGGTTCACATTAAAACCTCGTAAATACCATTTTTTGCTGACTGTATTTTGCAATGATCTACCTGTATAAATCCAATCTTCATTGAAACCTTACTATTAACAATATCTCTAATCATTGAAAAATACATTCCTATCGTAAATTCTCTACTGATTCTCAAACAGCTAGTCTATTATAGAAGCTTTACTCATGTCTTCAATTAGGTTTCAACAAAAGCATTTAAATCATGAAAAAACCCCCAGCCCCAAATACAAGGAAATGCTTCTATCCATTACAGATGGCAGATATAATCTAACAGAAAAAATATGTATCAAAAGACTCTATTTTTTTTTCCCAAAACAATGAAAACATTTCCATCTCTAAAACGCTGACAAACACTTTCCAAAGTCTGTCAAGCTTTAAATGGGGGGCAAGGAGGGACGTAAATTCTCCTTACTTGACTTCACATTTTCTCAGTTTTTCATTCTCTATTGCCAAACCCTGATCATGCTTAGTCAGATTATGATATATTAGGACATCTCCCAGGTTCCATTTTAAAATTCTCTACTTTATACAAAATAATATCATGAATGCCTATAAAACAACGCAATTTACGGTATTCCAGTTTTCTTCCTATCTTAAACATTAATTTTAAGCAAATAATATTCCTAATGACTGGGCAGAGTCCTGGAAAGAAAAACAATCAAAGACTATTTATTAAACACCATGATACCAGCTCTGGCTCAGGAAGCTCCTGAAGAGCAAATCATTGCTAAGAGCAGTATCCCTGAAAGTGCCATTATACACTTGCTGTGTTTCCACGCTCCTGAGGCCATTCCCATTCTGCCTATGTTCAGAGAGAGGTTACTGTACTACACGGATGTTCCGTCTTTCACCATAGAGTTATCCTTACATTTAGATCTAGATTTTATGTAACACTTCCTACCTCTAAAAGCTCATGCAGACTTATCAGAACAAGCAGATACATTTGAAAATATAATTAAGATTTTCACTGTTCTTTCTATAGAGAATCTAAATCATTCAGATTTGAAGTTAACAGCTATTACTGGGATGCCAAAATAACAGCAGAAAAACCAATGGAGAACTTCAAATGATACAGAATTACTGAACGTACTTTCTGGACTCATGTGGTAGAGGCAAAACCATTCCATTCTCTTAAATCCATTCAATCACAAAAAAGGAAATGAACAACTTTAGTAAACACACCCACCGTGTCTTTTAAATATCCGGCTGACAACTTCACATACATGCTGCTGTATCTTGGCTGTCCAAATAGAAAAACTACCCTGAAACCATCACATATAAAAAGTACAGATATAATTCACATGCCATGAACACACCATGTAATACAGGCAATCATTCCATGCAATACAGGCAGTAAGCATCCTGGTATCTTGTCCCACTATAATAAACTGTAATACCTGCACAATAAAAACCCAACTACAGCTACACAATGCATTATTGTACTGTGCTACCTTGTATTTCTTTAGATTTAGAAAGATTTAAGAAACCAAGAAAAATTACTTCGATTACCATGATTAGAAAGGGAAGAAAACAGTCACAGGCAATCAAATGCAAATACCATTAGTTTGACAGAAATTAAGATTAAAGAAAATAATTACTTAGACTGAAGCTGAAAGCTGCTACAATCAAACACTAGTCGTTTTGTCACTGAAGAATGAATTTAAGGTTCAAATTGGAAGCTGTTATTCAAGCCCACATAGTACAGATCTGTAGCTTTAAATGGGAACTAACATGGAAGTTAATAATTCTCTCAAACGTGTTTTGAGTTTACCCACAGAAACTTTTTTTTTTTAATTTTATATCCAGCACAGGAAAAAACCCCACACGTCTCCGGAACACCTACAAACCTTCAGCATGTCACTGTCATAGGTATAGTCTATAGCTGGGGATATACGCTGTGAAAATATCTGACTCATCATAGTCCGGTAGGCCTTTCCATCCACGTTTGCCAAGGTATGGTGGAGTACTTCATGGAGCTCGGACTCTTCCATTTGTGGTGGCGGAAGGTGTTCACTTTTTAACACCTCCACAGCTGTTGGTCGTGCTGCAGGATCATGGTTCAGGAGCCATGTAATAACTGATCTCTACAAATTAAATAAAAATTTTACAATTTAGAAAAGATTATGTATTAGCAGTATTTACAACAATCTTAGTCACATATATTTACAAAAAAATTATGACGTTCTGCAGAGAAAAAAAAGAAAGCAGGATCTGAAACTCTGGGGTGGATATTCTTTGCTTATTAAATTCTAAGTATCTTTTTTTGATATTTAGGCAGTTTAACAACGACAATTATTACCCGAGTAAAATTTACTAAAACACAAAAAGAATTAGAAATGTATCTCCTGGCATGACAGAACATGCAGCACCCTTTTGTTGCTCCACATTATGCTAGCTCTGGCATCTATATTAACAAAGTAAAGAGAAAACAGAATCATATGCACAACGAGAAGGATTTGAGTGACAGATATTAACGAAGAAGGAATCTTCCTGGTATATTTCAGTAAACTGTGTAAGAGGGAAACATTTTTATGGTACTAGTAAAGGCAGATTGCTGCTCCACAGGCTTAACAGACGAAAAGCTAATGCTAATGGTCAACAAAAGAGTCCATTATCACGAGGAAAACAACTGTCTAGATGGTGCAGAAAAAATTACTGCTCCTTATCACTTCCGTTCTGTCACAGAGCATCCAGAATAGCTCTTTTCAAATTCAGAGCAGTCAATTTAGCTTGCATATCTCTTTCTGTTCTGCCAGGCAGTTCAAAAGTTGAAGTTAAGGGTTAGACAATACAGCTGCCATTTGTCTGAGCCTAAAAAATTAAAATTGTCCCTCAGAGCTTAAAAGGTGTGTCAGTGAAGTCTGCATTTCTTTATCACTGTGCTCAGGGCATTTTGTGAGTAAGTATTATTCCTCCTCAACTTAGTATATTCTTCCGAGGTTTTTTTGTTCCTTTTTTTTTTCTTCCTTACTTTGTTCTAATGTCATGTAATAAGAACTTGACAGAGATTATTAATTTAAAATTAAGTGGGAAAAATAATAATTAACGTTTCTAGTCAGGAATTACCTAACAGTTAAAACATCTTCAAAATTACCTGCTTTGCATTTTTGACTTCATCGAAGTCTTTAGGAAACACAATACTGGGCTATATTAAAAAAAAAAAAAAGAAAATCCACATTTGAATTATAACAGGCAGTCCAGCTTGCTCAGGCTAGTCTTATTTTTAAGTTATACATATTTAAACAGAAAAACTAAGCATTTTTATTGCCCACGGGGGAGGGGGAGAAGCAGAAAAGGAAACACATGGCAAATT
Organism: Chionis minor; assembly: GCA_013398295.1. Taxonomy (NCBI): domain Eukaryota; kingdom Metazoa; phylum Chordata; class Aves; order Charadriiformes; family Chionidae; genus Chionis; species Chionis minor. The sequence continues at coordinate 33,713 of VZSF01004222.1, read as the reverse complement.
TACTTTGAAGAGCTAACAGGAAAAAGAACATCACTGAAATGCTTTTATAACATCTTGTAAAATGAAGATACAATCCATAATCACAGGCATTTATCAATTACACTGACTGATGGCAGTACCATTAGGAAATCCAGTGCATTAAGGGAATGTCAGTACCAGCTTCTATTTTATTCTTCACTTTTCATTATCTATCCTGTAACTTTTTTTTTTTTATTTTAAAAGAACAGTCCCTGCAGAAACATTTTTTGCTATGTTTTGCATCCTTTACTTCTCTTAAACTATTTCATGCACAGAATTTGTATCTGTATGCTTACCAGTCTTAGCTGACCAAGAACAAAGATCCTTTCTGATGCAGTACTCATGGGATGGTAAGACATTTCAAAGAATATTATACCCAGACTGAACAGGTCCACTTTCTAAGGAAGAAAAGAACAGAAACTTGTATGCAATACCCGTGAATTCTCTGCAGAAGGTAACAGAGAAAAAATTATGCTTTGGTTAAATTTCACAGTATATTACAGCCATAGAGAGGGGTGGGGGTTTTGTGGTTGTGGGGCTTTTCTGTTTCTGCTTTTTAAAAAATTTTTGTTAAATAACACAACTCAGATTTGTTAGACTTCAATGCCTTCTATCCTCACAGCACTGCTATGACGTAAAAGACTCCCACTTCAAAAGCATTCTTGCTTTGAAATTCAACTTGTCTCTGTGTATAAAGAAGATCATCTTTGATGAAAAAATGCATCCCAACCTCCCAAAAATCACAGTCTAGGAATCCAGGAGTGCAACATGTGTTTCTGATTATGACATTTTATCTTAACTAAAGACTGTAAGATTTCTATCCTCTTTATTTATAAAGGTCCTCCATGATTACCTGCTTTCAAGTTGAAGTCACTTGCACCTAGTCATCATCACAGCACCAGCAAAAACCTGACTTGCCTGCATTCTTCTACCCCTACTGTCCTCTCAGAGGAGTATTTCTCATTCCCTTGCTTATCACACCAGTCCCACTGCAGCCTGTTCCACCTTGAATTCACCTTTGTTGAGCAGGAATGACCAAAATTGTAACTGGTACCTTAGATTCCACAATATCTTTTCATTAGGTCTGCTTAATCATACCTGATTGTATGTAGACTTAGTGCTTCCTTGGACCTCTGGGCTGACATACAGCGCGGTGCCAACCATCCCTGTCAAATTACCTACGTGGCAAAAGATGAGAGAACTAGTTTCAAGAAAGTGGGAGAGAAATGCAGCATCAAAACTCAAGGAAAAAACCTCACTCATTTTCTGTCATCATTTCTTCTAGGTTGGAATGCAGTCCTTATTGAGAGAGACCCAGTCAAGAGCAGTTTGCAGAACAGACAGTTCTCACCTCCACACGTCAAGTATCTGTGTCTGTCTATAGTATCTAAACCTATCTCCTGCTTTACGGAATTGTAGTAGGTCAGCACACAAATGATACAACTAAATTTCACTTCCATTATACTCACCTTAAGACACAAAATGTACTAAAAACTTCCCAAAAGGCAAAATTCAGCCTGTTAGGGGAGGTGTCAAAAAAAACCCCAACCAAATAAAAAACCGTGAAGTCTTGAAATTGTCCTGTACAGGCAAGATAACAGAAGTGCAGATAGAACACTTAACACAGGATCTATATATACCTCATCATAAGAAAAGCACTGATCTATGGCAGAAGGCTAGCAGTGGAAGCAAATTCATTTTTGGATAAGTCAAAACTGCCAGATTACATGTAACGTATCTACCCAGAAGTTGGTGGTTGGTTTTTCCCCCCAATAAAAAAAGTTTCATTTTCAAAGAATGAACAGAAGTTCTAACAGAGTATACAAGACTGAAGAATGTAAGTGTTGGCTTAAAATCATTTAGAACAAACTACTATGTAAACTAACCTGATGGGTCAGACATAGCAGAACTATCAGAGTGTTTTTCTTCTTGTTTAGAGACCACCTGAAATCAGAAAACAGACACCTAAAATGCTTCTATACTGCCTTTTCTGGCCACTGTGGTTAGCAGTACATGGTTTAACTCTAGAACCTTAGAAATAAAAAAGTTTATGGCATTCACAATATAAAGTCCAATGAGCACTATGTTTTTGTGCTTTATTTTTACCTTTCTTGTTATTACAACACCAAATTCACATTTTTTCATTCACTTTCAGCTGTACTTACTGCATTTGCTGGATGATCTGTAGCTAAACCAAAATCACCGATTTTGACATGATCATCTGAATCTAAAAAAATGTTCACAGGTTTCAAGTCTCTGTGGATCATTCCCTGTTACAGGAGGAGAACAAAAAAAAGACAGACTCACAGAATATTAAACAATAAACACAACTAAAAATAAAAGTCCCTTTATAAAAGGCTGGAAAATCGCATTACATACGGTTATTACAGTAGGAAATCTACTGCATTGTCACCAATGATTAATTTTGAAGTAAGACTACAGTCTGTAGCCCAGAAGCTAGAAACAATTTTCAGTGCTACCAGAAACCTAAAAAAACATTTTTAAATGTGGTCAAATTTCTGTGACAAAGGGAAAAATCTGAAATGATTCATTATAAAAATTCAAGTTTACAATAATACATATTCTAAGCACCTAGAACAGATCAATAATGGAAAGGGCAAGGAACGAACCTTGCTAATAAATGGCCAAAATGAATAGAATATGAAGAAACCCATACAGAAAGAGGTGTAACATAGGTATTATGGACAGGTCATAACTATCATATTTACTGACCTTTTCATGGATGTAAGCTAACCCATCTAAAATTTCTCGGAAAAGCCTCCAGAGCCGATTAGTGTCTTCATATAATCCTTGGTCAATAGTATCCCTTAACGTGCTCTTTTCACAATACTCCATCTTCAGTTGTGCGTGCGTAGGGAACAGAGAGAAGAGCGAGCAGTTTTGTCAAGAAAAGAGACTATCAGAAGCTTGTAACTGTGTGCATATTAATGCCTGGTTCTGTAACACACAGTTCAGGAGCAAATAGTATCACCAAAACATTCAGCTGTTTGGAGTTATCATGAGAGCTGTCTTTTACCTAGAAAACATGCATTAACTTATGGGTCCTATTGCATTTTCTGGGACAGTGGTACGAGCTTGTCAAGTAGTATATCTCTAACATAAATGTTAACAACAAGGCGAAATCTTGCTTTTATCTGAAAATGCAAGCACGTTTGTACCTGAATGTACAGGTAATGCACTGTCTGAATGACTGCTGCCCTGTCTTCTCCACGGCCATTCTTCTCATTGTCTTCTTCATCCTTTATCAAAATAGAAGAGAACAGTTAGCTACAGGAAGCTGTCCAGAGTTTTGTTTGGGGTTTTTTTTTTTGTTTTTTTTTTTTTAAATGCATGCTACTATTTCTTAATGGCTGGAACAATCAATGGGAACCCACCTTCTATGGCTAAGTTTGAATAACAGCAAAATAATGTAACATTTTTGTAATGTCACCACTTCAAAAGAAACTAGAAAAACAGGTGTGACCCAACTCTAATTTTCAAAGTGAGAACAAGGAACGTTTTGCCATCATTAGACACTGGAGGAAAAATATTCCAGAAGATCTGGATGAAATCTAAATCTCAAGGTGTATCACATTTAAAAAAATAAAAATAAAAAATTTGAAACTAAAATATGCAAAGCTTACTTAATACAATTAATAACGCAACACCTGCCCCCAATGAGTACTTTTCATATAGTGTATACATATAGCAACAAAATGCACTGCCATATGATTAAATAATACATTGAAAGCTTTTTCATGCCAATGTACATTACAACAGAAAGAGGAAGGAGATAAAGCTTTAATAATCACAATGACAGAACCTAGGTGCTACAGAGAACTGTGCATTAGCTTTCCAGTGATACAGTGCACTGACTGTTGACAGCAAGTGCTGTGATACAAAAAAATCTTATAATCAGCTAAAACCTTACACATTATTCTTATTTCCCATCTCTTTTTGACTGCTAGCAACATGTATTATCACCGCTTTCAAAAAGTACAGAAGAGCAAACATCACCTAAAAGCAGAACACAATTTCAAATTTGAGACGATGTAAGACAATCCACATGATTAAGTGGTAAATCACATACATATTGAAGTGTTAAACTTGCAACAACCAGGCTTGTGACTATAAAGTGCAACTCACATTTACCTCAATGTACGCTACGGGAAACAGAGTCCAGAGTAGCTGCATCAGAGTATGATTTCTATGGAATGCAGCTCATGATGGCAAACATTTACTCTGACGGAACATAACTTTATACAGTTCTGTACACACACCAGAAGTGAAACAAAACTTCCCAATTGACCTGTTTGCTTCTCAAAAACTATTTTATGATCTTTTTGTTTTCACTAGCTTTACTTTTATACTTACTGGAGGATGATCTTTACTGTTTTCATCCTCATTATCAAAAACTATTTCGCTGTCAGAATCTGTGGTTGGCCTGTTTAAAGAAAAGAAAAAAAAACCCAGAAGTTTTGGTTTTCCTTAAATAAATATTCCCGAGAAATATTTAATACGAAATCTGGAAACTATTAGTGGGGAAAAAAACCCAGGAAGTCTAAGCTTCTGTTGAAGACCTTCCATATGCCTTAAAAAAAGCAAAACAAAACCAAACCCAAAAAAGTATCCTGCTTGCAATGCAACACCTCCTTTGACAGCGCAGTCTCTTAAAGGAAAGGTATATATATGCATCAGTAAAATTTAATTTCTATATTCAATAAGCAAAATGGAGATAAGCTTACTTACCTGCTTAAACACAAAACCACCATGAGCGAAAGAACCACTCCATACAGAGAGGCAGGTATGGAATACATTTATAAAAATCAAAATGAAAAAGAAAGGACAAGGTATTTTTCAGGATTTCTAGTATTTCTTTGCTACTACTTATTAAAAACTTTACTCTCAAGGTTGGAAAAGACAGCGCAACATCAAGTAGTGTTACACATTCTGACACAAAATGATAACGAACGTCGAGAAGCCTAAATCAAAATTCTCCTCTTACACTGACAGTTTTTAGCTGCAACTTTTCCTCTCCCTGGCTATCTGACTGCTGGCAAATACACTGGTTTTGAACCAAGGGACAGAATGAAAATGCAGTCAGTTACGTCTGACAAAGGAGGTGAGAATAATAAAAGACACAAACTTGGAAAAAACAACTCTGCTCATGTTCCCTACAGTGCCAATACTGAAACCTACTTACAAAAATGAATGTGAGAACACCCCATCACCATCATCATCGTCATCACTGGACTCCTGATCAGCTCCACTGAATTTGTTACTGGAGGATCTTTCACATGAAGTACTCCACTCAACTGAACTTGTCAAAACCGGAGGAGGAGCATTAGCTTCCACATTGTTTGTATCCTCAGTGGTAAGGACGAAAAGACCGGGTTTGGTGGCCATTCTTTTGTCTTCGGTGGTTTCAGATGATGACACAGCAGGAACAGGACTTTCATGTTTTTCTATCCAAGCATTGTAATACCTAACAATATTCTCATGGTTCAAGCGGGAAAGTAACGTTACTTCCCCCTTAATCCTCCGAAATTGCTTGCTGGCAGGGTTTACGCGGATACGTTTCACAGCATAATAGCAGCCATCAAGCTTATTTCTCACCTGCAGAATTCAAATAAATCTGAAGTCAAATGCTTATAAATATCTTACCAAGTAAAGCCAGAAGCAGAATGATTGCATGGAAGAGGAAGTTTTCCTTCCACCTGGGAAATGACTACAATTCAAATGCAGGCTTCCCCCAGACTCCCAGCAATCTCTCGCAAAACTTATCAGCCTATTGAATTGTAGACAAAAACCATAACACAGGCACAGCACACTAGAAAATAGTAAGTAAAAACATGCAAACATTGACTATATTGTTTTGCTTCAGGCAAAACAAACACATCCCCAAAAAGGATTCCATAGAGGGAAACAATTTTTATACCATACCTTGATAACTGCTCCAAAAGCCCCTTTACCAAGTAATTTTAGCTCTTCAAACTCATTGTAGTAGCGTGAAAATTGTCTCTGTGTTTCTGTGAAGAATGAAGCGCTGGAAATCTGACTGCTGGGTACAACTGTCTCAATGCAATCTATACCTGCTGAATCTGTAACCAGGACATCAAAATTACCACCACTGTCAGGATGGGGGCATGGGGATAATGCACAAGGGACTATCAAATAAGCATCGTGAAGAAGACAAAACCTAAATAACTTCAAGTGCAACTAAAACCAAAAAGTGCTCTGCTGTGTAGAGTTAAGCTCTGGTACAAGCATAAACCTTAATACAGTTTTTAATTACTAATATTAATTATGCTGGACAAAGGAACTGATTCTATCAAGAACATAACGAGGGAAGAAGTCTCAATGGAACAGCATCTTTCAAGGACAAAGTTACATCTGACATTTACACCATGCAGGAGGTGGATGAATTTACAGGCTTAATTAAAGCTTCTTCTACTGATGAGGCAACAGCAGTCAGTCGACCCTACCTCGTGTGGATATAAAAGCTAGTATGGTCTTTAACTTCTAGGTTAATGTAAAACATTTGTGAAGTCTTGTGAAACTCTAGCACGTCTCAATTTTTCTGCTACTACAGGCATTTATTCTGCTTATTTAGTAGAACACAAAACAAACCAAGTTTCTTACCATCTAGATTTTCTTCAGCTACAGGTATTTTCATTCGTGGAATGTTTATAAAACTATGTTGTAACAACTGCTGAGGAGTCCATCTTTCCTTATCTTCCAAGCAAACGCATCTGTCAGCAAACCAAGAAGAGAACTGTTCAAAGCTCTATTCCATATCAGGCCCAAATGTTCAAAGCAGTCTCCTTATATTTAAGAAATTATCACCTTTATCATTCAGATGGGAATCAGAAGCAAAGACAGACTAAATGACTTATCCACAGTGACACACAAAGTTGGAGGCAGGGAAGAGAAGAAGACAACACCAGACCTGTTCTCCTGAATCCCAGGTTAGCAGCCTGAGCCATTAGTGAGCAATCACCTCTTCTCTAAAAACTTTGACTAGCAACACAGAGGGATTTAGCTGTTTCAAAAAACTCTTTGAGTCTTTAAAAAAACAGAACAAAAGAAAAAGATAGAGGAATGCAACAAACATACTTTTCCAGAAAGTCTTGGAAGTCAGCAGGTAAATTGCTAGGAACAGCAACTGGATATTCCTTTGTTACTTGGCCCTGGCTGAGTGAAAGCAGAAGCAATCCCAGACTCCATACATCTCCTTTTTTTCCAGGTTTGCTGGGAAGACCATCCTCGCTAAAACGAACTTTGGTTTGCTCAAAAACATCTGCTTTGCAGATATCAGCTAAGCGTTTGGAAATGCTGTAGTCTGTCACCTTGATGTTTCCTTCAGCATCTACCAGGATACTGGAAGCACAAAGAACTTTGTGCACTACTGAGTTACTGTGCAAATAGTCGAGAGCTGACAAGATCTGGGTCACATAATGGCGCAACTTCTCAACTGGAACTGGAGTCTCTTTGTGTAAGTATGTAGAAAGGCTGCAACCACTTATGTGCTCCACTAAAATGTCCACCACAATTGAATCGTCCCGTTCTTTAAGGTTCATACATTTATAATGTACAATGTTTGGGTGACTTAGCTTCACCAGTGAGCTGAACTCTGTTTCTGCACCCTGAAGCTGTTGGAGAAACACAACGTAACATGCATTTTGTCACATCTCATGAATACACCAGTACTAAAATATATAACATACACAAATGCACATAAAATATATGACATTCTCATTCTTTTCTGAAAAGAAAGTGGTGTACACAACGGGCAAGAACTACTCTGATTTCTGCCAGGTAAGCTTGATTCCCTCTTTTTTCAGAATTTTAGTATTTTTTTATTTATGCATGCTTGCAAATACACTTCTTTGTGTTTATATTATTGTAAATGAACTCCTGATTATCTCAATACACCCATCTTCTTCTGCGGTGCAGATACTCTAAACACTAGCACTTTCAGGCTCATCACCACCCTCCCAAGTTTAATACAAACCAGCAGCCTCAAGGAAAACACTGAACCCCACCTAACCTTTATTAAGCTAAATACAAAATACAGACATTACCTGTTTCTTACACTTCTCAATCTTTTCTATTTCCTGCGATGTGAGAAACCTTCCCATCTTTTTCTGCCAGTGCAGAACCCACTCATATAACAAAACAAAGTCTCCACTGCGAATTTCCAAGGCATTGTAGACTGATTTACCAAGCTGTTCATCCTTGCCTATACATAAAGGGAAAGAAGAAGAACACGGCTTCTTTTATTTCTAAGGACTTGACAAGGGCTCCTGCAAATGCTAAATGGACACCAGTAGGCCTGCTTTCTACAATTTCAGAAACACAAACCTACTTAAAACTAAAGATGACCCATACCTACATAGTAGGTATGGAAAATACCAGATCTGATGAGACTGAATGCTATGGAGCCGTAGCCAAATGAACGCAATAGCACACCGGCAAAAAAATTGCTGCACGTTTTGAAGAATTTCAGGTTTTAAGAAACGAACACTCTTTCTGCTGAGCAAATGGTGAGCTCTACACACAGTAACAGAATTGTTCACTCTCAAACTGCAAAACAATAAAATTCTCTTTGCTCCTGAGTCTTTCAGGATGTTCATCCTACCACTGAGGAAGCGCTACATTGAAAATAAACAAGGAAATCATTTGATGGTCTATTCATACGGGCACTTCGTGGAAGCCTTTCAGCTCTGAAAGTCTCCTATCTTTGCCTGGTGTTTACGTTTTCACTAAAACTGCTGCTTTCATGCCATTGCTATCAGCAGCAATGGAAGGACACTAAATATGCATTTCTAACCCTGTGCTTATCACTGGTTCACATGTTACTGAAAGCTTAATGACTTCTTGCTTGGTAATCATGCTGCTTGTACCTGTTAACATTGCTTCCTCTCAAAAAGAGCAACAGCCCAAACCCCAGTATTTCAAGCTGTAATTGAAGTTTTGCTTACCTAGACATTTTCCTTTATGAACAATCAGTTGCCCCGAACCACTTGTGCTGAAGTTCAAAACTTCATAATTTCCAGGGCACTCTTCATTCTTACTAGCAGAAAACTGGCGCTCTCGTCTGCAATGTGAGCAGAACATTTTTCTCCAACTCAAAAAGATATTGATTCTGCAAGAGGATTAGCTTTCAGAGACTTCTGCATCCAATCACAGTATCCATTAACTTCAAAGATACTGAGTTAGTGCAGATACATATTTCATCAGAAATCCAGCTTTTAGCAGAAACATCATGCTGTACCAGGTCTCTATATTCAAAGCCAGGAGCTGAATCCAAACCTTAATACTTCTGCATCTTAGAATGACACTCATAGTACATCTCTGAAAAATACGTATGACTTGATTTATGTTCTCTTTCAAAATACTACAAAAAACAAATAACTCAGTTTTGAAGGTTCATTCCAGCTTTAGCTTAATTATTTTTCCTAACCTAAAATGGGTTTCCCGTTGGCCTCCTTTACTACTCTAAACTCTTCCTTCAAGAAAAAGGAAGTTTTGCAAAAACTCTCAAAGCAAGTATGATTACAGTGTTTATTCTTACATGCATGTACCGAACTGCACATGAGATAAGAACTCAAGACCACTAACCCAAGTCAATCTCCATTACTTCTTGGTACAGTCTGTTTCAAAATTAATAGAAATATGACCACTGCAAGAGCACCTCCCAAATAAATGCAGTCATGTATAGAGATCAGAGGACTATATAATGTAGATGCTCTTTCAAAATACTGACTTTTAAAAGAATAAAAAGAAAGGTAAAAAATGCTACATAGGAAGGAGATGCCACAGGGAACTTCTTACAAGTGTTGTATAAAGAAAAATTGACAATGAAAGCATCTGGCTTTCTGAAATCAACTATATTTTAGAAATTATTTTAGATTTAAATAATCTTCTGAAAGTTTGTGTCCCAGTAGCCAAAATTTCAGGCTTCATAAATAGATAAGAATACAGCACCACTCTTCTTCTGAAGAGAGATCTCAGGAAACTAAACACATCTAGCTTTTGCTTAACTCTACCAACATGGCATCATGAGAAGCTTCAATGTTTCAAAATCCTTTTTCATTATTTTCACCACTGTTAAATTAAGTAACACTGCCTTTCTGCTGTTTGTTTTTTTAACTAAGAACTTATAATCTAAGAATTTGTGTGGAAAGTTAATGTAAGTCCATTGTACATGTTCTGCTTTAAAGCGTAGTAACAAACTTTTGAGACACTTGTCTTGTTCCATAAATCAGGCAGCATCTCATTTTGTTATACTAAGATTAGCAAGAAGATAGGAAGAGAGATTTGTGGACTATCAAACACTATACACAACCAACTTCCAAATACGGGTTGGGATGGGAAACAAAAGAGATGGCAGCAAGAGTCAAAGTAGGACAGATCAAAGAAAAACTTCCAATTCGGGGATCTACCATCGCTGATATATGTGAAAACAATTTTGAAGTCTATAGACAAGAAAAAAACCAGCAATACACTATTTCCATTGAAACAACAGTCCAAATAACCAGTCATTGGCACAATCTGAATCAAAACTAGGAAAATTAATACCAGGATCTACACTACCCTTAACAGTTATATCAGCTATGAACACAGGAAAGGGGGAAACCCCACAAAATTTATAGGGAAAAAAAAAAAGCAACAAAAAACCCCCAAACACAAACACCAAAAAACCAAAACCCACAACCTATCTGTATCCTCACCAATCCTAACCTAGATGAGTTATGTACCACCAAAAGAATCCTCCAATAACTCTTATCTTCCCTTCAATAAGGTGCTCTACAAATGCAATCAGCATTATCCAATTCTCGAACAAGGAACTTGATACTGGTGTATCTTTACAGCAAAGAGATTTGAGATGAATATAAGCGTTAATTTATTGTGCTATTGCAAAACCTGCATTAGCTGATTTAGAATATTTTTTTTCTGCAATGGCTAACATACTGCATACTTTTAAGAAACTAAGTATGACCCAAATATACCTTCAATGATTGCCAAATGCTTTCCAAGTTAAACTAAGGGTCAAGCTGACTCTTTGAATTGGAAAGTTCCTAAGTTCACAGCACGTGAATTAGTTAAATCACACCAAACGAAGAAGGGAAGGAATGGGGGTGAGGGCAGAACAGCTGAGCAACATGGCACATTATTCTCTTGCCTTCAAATTTCACTTTGAAATCTGAATGTTTGCAAAATATAATAATAATGATAATAAAAATCTACATGCAAACTGACATACTTACTTCGATCGTCCTGCTGAATTTGGTCCATGTTTATTATTCACTCCATGTTCCAAACAGTTCCCATTTAAACTGGAAGCAACTCTGTGCCCTGTAACATCTCTCCTGTGAGAATTTTCTTGACTTGTCAAAGAAGCTATTTCCAAACGTTCCTATAAATCAGGAAAACCACCAAGTAAGTATAGAAACTGCTTCTATCCTCAAAATGTGCATGTAACTTGACTATCATTCTATAACGTCACCCAGCATATGAAGCTGAGGAAGAAGTGCTGAGATTCAGAAAACACATTTCAGCACTGTCCACAGGCAAGAACGTAGATTCTGTACAATGAAACTAGAAACATCAACATCCTAGCTTTTTTCTAAGTGTTTGAAAATACCCACCTCAGTACACTGAAGACGCTAATAGATTAAAGTATTTTCTCTTACAGTTGATTTTATTCCAGAAATAAACCCCATATAACCAAGAACCTGTTTTAACCTAGATGTATTAGGAGCACTGGATGAGAAAAGGTGTCCAGGAAAATTTAGGTAGATACATCTCTCAAATTTTTATAAGCATATGCTACAGTCCTGGGAAGAAGTTATTGCAATGGTTTTTGCATGCCTGCTTAGAAAGAATACCTGTTTAGCAATCTCTTTCTTTTTCCTTTCTTCTCTTTTCTCTTCCTCCCTTCTCTGAATCTCATTAAGGATTTCACGTTGCTGAAAAGAATTTCAGTGTTGTTAGAGGTGCAACAATACATGCAATATAACTGCTAATCTTACCCGGGTTAAAAAAAAACAACCAGCCACACACTAAAAAAACCCCAACTTTGATGCTGATTTTTCAAAAGTGCTAAATACGACTTGTGTATCTCACAAGAATAAAAAAAAATAAAAGTCAAATTAGCTTTCCTGAGGAAGTTAACAGCGTAAATTGTATGATACCGAATAACAGAGTTGCAGACAACAGAAAATTGCTTCTAGTGACAAACCCAATAATAAAGTTTCATACACAGAAAAGACAGAGGAATAAGTTAAAACATTCTTCTGAAAAAAAAGAGCTATTCTATACATACTCCCAGTGTGGAGACTCCACACTAGTAGTCTCTGTGAGACTTAAATGAATCTTCTTTTTTCCACTGAAGAATGTACATGGGTCCCAGGTCTCTTTAGATTAAATTTATGATGCTCCTGAGAAGTTTGTCATAGTAAACATTCCAGTCACCCTACGGATGAAGGAAGGTATGATTTTCTATCTGTCTGGCTAATACTTCCTGGTTTAAGACAGAATGCACTCAATATATACATTTGCTTACACTTTCATATAAAGTCCTCTTTGTAAGTGATTTTCATGGGCTCAGGAATCAATATTTCTATGGGTTAAAACCACATAATTAAAATACTACCATTGCAGCAGCAGATAGTTCATATCGTACATATCGATCAACTGATACTGACAGGCCTGACAAGTTAATAATTCACTAAAACCCACTCCCATGTAGGATGATTTACTGGATTGTGATTGTTTGTTATTTTAAGAATACAGGGTTATTCACACTTTAACTTCTCTTACCTCCTGCTCCTCTCTTCTCTTAACTTCTTGTGCCCTACGCAATTCCTCCTGAGCCAGTCTTTCCTGTTCTTTTTGATGATTTTTTAGCATCTCTTCATGAAAAGACTTGGAAGGTGGTTTATTATAGTCACTGAGAAATGACTGTACATGGTCAGCAAGTTCAAATATCATCACCTGAAAGAAAATAAATATGAACGGCATGTACAGGTCAAGGAACAAGCAGATCATACAGTAAAATGATGCCCAACTCAAAAAAAGAAACACAGCAGCAGCATGACTGCTGATTTTGTTACTTATCAGGAAGAATTTATCATATTTCAGTATTTTTTGTCAGAGCTACTTATTAATAAACTGGAACATTAAAAATCCCTGACCACAGTAGCAAAGATAGCAAAAATTACTGAAAGCCAGCCAACTTCAAACATCTTCTTTTTCTAAAAAAATTCAAAATAAAAAATTCCTTTTCTCACCTTCTTTTAGGCATATTTTTCTATTCACAAGAATATGTTTTTATGACATATGAGCCACAACAGAATAAATCCTTTGCAATTGTCTATTACTGTATCTACTGCTATGGAATACTTATTTCACACATGAAATCCAATGCTTCCTCTGCAAATTAGACCCCCCAGTTAGAACTGTAAAGCCACTTAAGGCATTCCACATTGATAGAACCACAACTACTAAAATAAGGAGTGCACGGAAAACTCAGCTGAATTCTGCTACGTGGTCTGCAAGGTTGGAATCAATTTTCAGATACTCTTTACTTGAACTGGGTATGCACTGATGATCTGTTGACCTGTCTGGGCTTAAGCTTTCGTCAGTCTAGTAGCACCCCCTTATTAATTCAAGCAATGGTGCTAATAGGCCATTGTATCACCAAAATTCAAGAACAGTACATCAGAAAGGTGCATCCTAGCAGCCTGCAGCAGCACTGAGCTGGATTTCCGTGTAGAGGTGAGAGAACAGCCAAACTAAGTCGTACCATCTGCCTGTACCAGGCTGACGTTTAGAAGATTCTCAAACACTGAATCCCCTGCTTGAAAGTCAGAATGAAGCCAGGAGGCAATTCAGAATAGGACAAACAGCACAATATGCATCTATCTGACATGTGCAAACTAAAATATCTTTCCCAGGTTAGTATTCAGAAGGCAGGGCGATCACGCATGAAGACACATATAAATAAAAAGGATGAATCTCAATAATTAAAAAACCACAAACAATCTGCTATTCACTTTGACAGGTAACTGAGGTATTTTTCAGATTTTCTATATTGCAGAATACTCTTTAATAAAGAATACCTGTTGAGGCAGAGAGGACAGTTATCTCCCTTCTCCTGCAGAGAAAGTAATTCAGGACCATGCTGTCTATGTCATTCATCAAAAATGTGTATCATACATGTAACTGACAGCTGTAGCTACATATTGCTGGAGCAAGCACGGTTCTCACTTTGGAAAAATTAACATTAGGAAAACCTGTAACACATTTGTAGCTCCTTTTAATGAGATCAGAAATCAAACTGGGATTTAAAGCCCTACAGGCCAATAGCTCTCTTGGGGTCAGCTGTAGGTAGACCATGTATATATCATCACATGGTTCAACGGTTACTTACATAATACAAGGTTCAAATTCTCTATCAATTGTCCATAACACAGTCATTACAAGAAAGAATAAAATAATTCCAGAATACACTGTTAAACTTCTAATTTCCAAAGATACTGAAAAAATTGAGGAAATAATTGGCTGCTGAACAGAATGAACAAAACAGAATCTGGCTAAAACAGTTCTTTTGAAAGTATCTACACAAAAATCAGCGATCAAAATAGAAGTATAGTATGCAAACGGAAAAAAGGCTTTGTGTGGTTCAGACTAAATGATGGGCAACCCCTGTCAAACCTGTAAAGTTGACAGGCTTAGAAAACTGCAAACAGAATATTAGCCCATTTCAGCATATAATAATTTCTACAGCTGTGTATTTCTCACTTTTAAAAAGGCAACTTGAGTGAATCAAATGTGTCCACCTGTAACATTTGCAAACAGCGATAAGAACATACCATAAGCTCTGCTTTCACAAAGAATTCAATGTAGTAATTCTTTGATTCATTTCAGTCCTCAGCACCAATAGAAAGGTATTGTTAATATCAAACATACCTGGGGATTTATAAAATCCCTTGAAATAAATACAGGTTCTAAGCTTCCCATATTTCTCCATCTTCCTCTGTTTATCCTGTTGGGGGGGGGGGGGGGAGTCAAGTATCACTATTCCTAAACACAGTAGAAAAAAGGCATAACAACACAGAGTAACTGGGCTACAGGCACAGAAGTCAGCTGCTGCGCTGGTGTTATAACTAAGGTCTCTCACCCTTCAGTTCAGCACTAGATGAGTAAGACTACACTGAAAAACTCCCCAGGTAATCGCCATTTGCTTCAACAGGCACAGCAACTTACAACATTCAAATTAATCTGAAAAGTGCAGTATTCTCAATTGTTAGTATTGCCTTTTGTACTGTGAAATAACTCTGAGAATAACAGGAACCTTTAATTCTGCCTTTAAAGAGGGACAAAGCTTGCATTATTTACATACGCGCTGCATTATAAGAGCATGCATATTCCCAGCTTTCAGTAATTAGAAACATTCTTAAGGAAGAAGTCTCTCCTTCCTTATGAGCAATGCAACTTATACTTCCAATGTGAATGTATTTCATTACATTATACCACACTTTTTTTAGAACTATTTAGGTCCAGAGTATACTTCCCAAGTGAAAAGCGCTTACCTCTCCACAGCGCTGTTTTGCCAGTTCAGCTAGTCTGGATTTTAATTCATTTAATTTCTCATTTGACAAGCCTTTGGAATTTTTCAGTTGTATTTCAGGGACACTAGGGGACAGCAACAAAACATAAAATAAGTACTCATTAGAAAAACTGAGTGTAAAAAGCAATTGTGTAAGGTGCAGAATGTTGATAAAAATGGTGGGTGACAGAAAAAGAATGGAGCTCATAGTCACTTGGCAATTAGTCACTGTTCAAATAAGCAGTAAGTAAATATCCATAATACAGAATAAAGCCAGAAACACTGTTTTACATTCCCTGCCATTGAATTTTCTGTCTGCAGATTATCTGTCAGTTATACTTCAGAACTACCAGAGAAACCCTGCAGACTCTTATAATTCAGCTCTAATCAGTAATTTACATAACAGCCCTTTAAAAGTATTACTAACATAACATTTAGGTGTTTAAAATTTATTACCACTATACAGGTTACACAAACTTGTAACATGTGAAATAGAAAATCTGAAAAGAAACATGTGCAATAAATAAATAACAGCTGCATTTAAAAAAATGTTTATAAGAAAGTAAACAAATAAAACACCTGTAGCTATGCTATCTTAAATTAAAAAAAAAAAATAGAGTGGCTGTTGTGTCCCATGTTACAGGGTACAGCTGAGCTTTCCTTTGGTAAGGAATAGCTCATGCCACAGCACAAACGCACGAACCAAGGGGAGTTACGCTGCAGACGAGACCAGTGACATAAGGACTGAACAAAACTGTGCTCACAGAGCAACACTTAACCCAGAAACTACTTGCCAATTCAAAATGCTGGAGGCGCTAATCACCTGCGATTCTTTTAACATTCTCTATGAAGAACTCTTCCGAAAGACTAACCCAGCAGAAAACGGGAACAGGAGATATAACTAAGACAGCAGATTGCTCTAAAAATAAAGATTCAGTCCCTCTCTTAGCAGGTTATGAGCTGAAAAAGTTTAAAAGGGACACCAAGATGCTAACAGGTACGCCTGTGCTTACGCGCCTTTGTCGCGATTCGGCCTCAGCCGGCACAAAGAATTACGCGGCCGCGCGCCCAACCCTCGCAGCGGCGAGGGAAAACTGGAATAAAACGGCACAAACTCGTGGGTTGAGATAAAGGCCATTTAACAGAACAAAGACAAACCGGCAAACACCACCAACAGCGCCGGCAGAGGAATGTACAAACAGGGGTACCTTACCTTACCGCACCGCCGCACCGCTCCCGCCGGCTCCCGAACTGGGAACTGCCCTCCCCGCCGGCTCCCCCTAAATACTGGGCACGGGTCACGTGGTGCGGGATACCTGTGCTGGGCCAGGTATTAACCCTCTCCCCGCCGGAACCAGGACACCCTTCAAACTACAAACTGGGGCTGCAGCTTTGCACTGACAAATGCATCCCTATTATTGTTCATCGCGCAAAAGACCACATCCAATTCAGGTGCCGAATTTTATAGTCACCTATTATTACATATCACGGGCTTAGCAAAGACCAACAGAAAGCAAGAATAAGAGTGGCAAATAAAACTATGTGTTTTTTCAACTTACACTTTACTATGGAAAATGGAGAAAGATGTTCAGAGAAAAAAGGTTGTATTTTAATGTTCACTCACGTATCAGGGTAAGTTTGTGGACACTTGACCCACAGATCAACTTTGGCATATGCTTCATTATCACCAGTCAATCCCTGAGGACGCAGAACTAAATTGATTTCAGGAGGCTGTCTTACCTAAAACAGAAAACTTTTGATTTAAAAAAGTTTTTTGGTTTTAATGAAAGCATACAACTCTCACAACCTGTATTATGGCAGAATTCAGGTTAGACCATCCAAACCATGAAAAAAAAATATTAATGTATTGACATTGCTTAATGAGAGCAAACTGGTTCACCAATTATCAGAGTTTATCCAGAATATTTTTAGAACTTCTTCAGTAGTTACAGTTATTACAAAGACGATTCAGACTGAGCAAAAAAAGAGGTTTTATAATAAAACCCTTGTATTCTGCTTATGGTAGGCTAGTAGTAGGAAAAAATTAAAGAAATGTAACATGGGTTATCTGTGGAGTATCACAAATTAAACCATTCATTCTAAGAACAATCCTGTTTATTTTGTGTTTGTTTTAGATCACTAACAAACACAAGTCAGTATTTTATTTTCTGACACGGCAACAGACTGTAAAATCATATCTATATACACCCTATGTGGCTAAACAAATGGACAGTAATATTTTTTGTATTTTGGTTTTGGCATAAAGCAGAATTTTAACAAGCATTGCCCTTCCTCCCCGTCCTGTTCAAAATCAGAATAAAGTAAAACATGCCCATATAAACATTCTTAACTTTTTCTTTTAAATTGGAAAATTAATTTTTTGAAAAAAAAACCCCAAAAAAAACAATCAACCAACCCAGGCCTTAGTGACATGACAAACAGGTAGGGAAATAAGACAACATGGAATCACAAATATGGAAACAGGTTAACAGACGGTCACTGTCCCCTCTATTTTCCCTTTGCATTTCCAACAGGGAAAAGAACAGGTTAAGTCAAGAGAACGCCAGGCATGAATTTACTAAGGAGTGAGATCGGCAACATTTCTGAAAACACACCAAATTACTAAGTGTTTGCACCAAACTCCATGAAAAAAAACAAACCCACAACAAAACCCCAAAACCACTGCCACCAAAAGAAAGTAATAGGTTTCTGCAAGAATTTTAAGTCCAGGTTTACAGCAGAAAATGACAGCATGGGCTATGAAATTTTGTAGAAAGGGAAAGAACTAAGAATGTAAACAGAGACAACAGTAACAGTGAACTTGGGGAACTGAAAAGAATGATCTGTACCTCCAGGTACAGGAAAACAGCGCCACAGATGCAGCTGGAAAAAAGTTCTCAATTAGACATTGTGGACATGAAAGAGAAATGGAAAAGAGTAGTGAGTGGTAGACCTGAGCACTAATTAGCTGTAATTAAAAGAAAAAAAAACAAGCAAACCCAACACTATAAAAATGGAAGCATTAAGTTCTCATGAAAACAGCCGGAGTTAAACTACAGCATCAAATAAATATGCAAAGACCAGCAATATGTATACTGATGAGATGAATTAATTAAGCAGCTGTGTAATCTGTCTGTTAAGGCACGAACTAAGCAGCAGTTTAAAAAAATAAACCTGACAGTTAATTAGAAGTTATAGGCAGGGTATTAATTACAGCGCGAAGTCATGGATCCAGAGGACCAACTGGGAAGGCGGCCCGTTACCCGGCGGCCTGCCGCGCTGGGGGAGGCCAGGGGCAAGGGGCGGGAAATGAAAGGCCTGGACACCTGCGGGAAAGCACCGGCGATGCTCCCGCCGCCCGTGGCCACGGCAGGTGCCGCCACCAGGACCCGCAAACACCGGGGTCCCGCTGTGCCTCCTGCTGCTCCCCCTTCGCCGGGCAGGGAGGAGAGCGAGGGGCGCTGCCTCTCCAGCCATTGAGGGGCGCGGGAAGCGCTCAGGGGCAGAAGGGAGGAGGCTGCCTCGCCGCCGCGGCAGAGCGCCCCGCGGCCCCCCCCGGCCGGCTCCACGAAGGCGGCGGGGGCCCCGCTCGCTACCTTCCAGGCCTGGCTCTGCCGCAGATCCTGGAAGTCCTGCCCGTAAATGGATTCCAGCACTTGGAGCTCGTTCTCCTGCCGCAGCTGGTAGCTCTCCGGCGGCTCTCCGGCTCCCTCGGCCGCCGGCAGCCGCTGCGCGCCGCTGGCGCGGGCCATGTCAGCTCCCCGGGCGGGGGCGGGCGGCCGCCATGGCGGGCAGACCTGCGGCGCTGCCACCCTGCAAGTGGCGGCCGGCTTAGC
>VZSF01004222.1:0-11046 GCA_013398295.1 Chionis minor | reverse complement strand
GGGGCGGCGGGCAGCGCGGCGGCCGGGGCGGGATGTTGGCGCACGTACGAGGAGCGGGGGTGTCACCGCCGGTCCCGCTCGCTGCGGGCCGCGCAGGATCATCGTGCGGAGGCTTTTTGGTTGACTGGAGGCTCGAGTGCCGCCCGCCTGGGGACTCAAAAACAAATTAATATTCCCCGAGCAATAGCTGGGGTGCAGTGGGAGCCACTGAGCGGTCATTTGCTTCTCTGGGCGCTGTGTAAGGGTCCAGCGTGGCGCAGAGCGAGGAGGGACAGAGCCATGTCTCGCCCCTGGAGGAGCGAGCAGGAGGGAAGGGAGCGCTGGGAGATGTGCCACTGGGAGAGAAATGTCCTTCCCCTTGCAGGGCTGTGAGAAAAGCTGAGGCCAAGGCCGGAGTGGGGGGACAGAGCGTGTGGTCCATCAACTTGGGGCACGAGGTGACCTTCTGGCGGGGTTGGGAAGATGAGCGGCGGCGCGGATGGCCCTTCCCTCAGTTCAGGTGTATTGCAGTGAAACGTGCTGAGGGAACGCTGTGGTACCGTGGAGCGAGAAATATGGGATAGCTGATGGCAAGGAGGAGCCTGCTTTATTTTCTGCTCTTCTGTACCGGCTATCATGATTTACAAGGTAGAAACGTGAAGAGCCAACCCTGCTTCCCAGGACACAGAAATGCGGTGAAGATGCCTCCGAGTCTCAGAGACGGCGGGGCTTTATCCCCAGAAGCGCCTCTTTGCCTGTGGGCTCCGTTCAGTCATTAAAAGCCAGGGCTCGATAACAACCTGTGGTGGTTTAGGTGGCAGCCGGGAAGGCAGGAACTTCGCCATGGGGTACGGCAGAAGCTGGATCTCGAGGAACGAGAGCGAGCGTGCCCCCTTCCAGGCTGTCAGCAGTGCTCTGGAGATGCGGAACGCCTCGGCTGGGCAGATGGTGTGGCAGGGTGGGAACATCAGTGAGGCTGGCGCCCCGGAGGGCGAGGAGCACGGCGAAGAGCAGACCTACCGGCATTTCACTACCACGGTGCAAGTTGTCATCTTCGTCGGCTCTTTGCTGGGTAAGTGAGTGTTGCTGGAGTTTTTTGTTGAGGTGGTTTGTTTATCCTCACGGTCAGGGACTGCGGACCAAACGGTAACGAGCATCATTTGCTGTCTTAGTAACTCTTCTTGCATTTTAGACCCCCAGGTGTATGATTTCAAGTTCCTTGTCGTTTTTTTGATGTGTAAAAGCTGTTACTATAAAATGCTATTAATAGCACATGAGAACTGGCATATTATATGTATTACTTAGAAAACTTTTCTATCAGAATTTAAATGGGCAAAAATTAAATGCGTTGATTACACCCTTATTTTCAACTGTGATGGCATCTGTTCTAGTTACCATAAAAAAAGGTGTGGAGTTTTTTAAACAAGTTTTACTGAATTTCTGTTTCACACTGCAGTAATTTTGTATTTGGGTCCTGCAGATTTTAAATTAATCCTTTGGAAGTACTTTATGCTGTAAATATGTGTAACCATATGCAATCTTGCCTACTTGTTATCCTTAAAGTAGGAATTATACACTTTAGGTGTGTGGTAGTAAACTAGTAATATATTGCCGTATAACTTCACAAACGTGTACATTTGCTTTCTAGGTGCTTATACTATATTGTTTTGTTAGGAATACATGTGCATTTCATATAAAAAATAAAAAAGGCAAAATAAGCCTTATGTTGAATGAAGTTAGCACTGTTTCAGAGATCAGTAAGCTGAATTTCAGTAAAATATCACTACTGCCTAAATTGTTCAAAGCTGGCTACTGGAAATGATGAGGCTTTTCACACAAGGCTCGACTGAGAAAGTCTCCAGCTCTCCTAGGAGAGTTCAGTAGGACTTTGCTGATGGTCGTTGGCTTTTATTATCAAGGATTTGGTTTTGGTTTTCCTGATCTTGAGTAATGCTAAAATCTGTTTCTTTGGTCATGGTAATTAATTCTAATATTGATTTCTTTGGGGTAATATTAAATATCACTTAAATAATTTGTAAGAAGATGATAAGCATAGTCTTCGAACAGCAGTGAGCTCTAGGCTCAGTCAGCAATACACTTACTGGTTATTAGTGTAAATCACTGAGTCTTTTGGCCTCAATTATTCCTCTCTTCCATGGGGGTAATGGTGTTGGTTCTTGCTTTTTTTTCTGTTTAGCACACAGTGAGTGTGGACAAAGGACTCTCTTTGTCCGTATGTTTGATAGTCCCTGGCACAAAATGGTAGCCAGCAAACAGTGTCCTAAAAATAGCAAGACTGGGTGAGAAAAGTCAGACTTTTTCTTCTTTATCTTTTGTATTTTGACCCGTAAGAGCATACATTTGAGTCGTATGTCCGGACTTACTTTCATGAGCATGGATCCTCCAGTTTTATTTGAAGAAGAAAACAGACACTGATGTAATCATGCCTTCAGCAGCTAGGATTTTCTAAAAAACAACCAACCAAAATGTACCATATACGTTTTGCAAGACTACTGTTAAGTCATATTTTGGCACTTCTGCAATTTGCTTTCTATAGGTGGGCCCTGTGAAAAGACTTGGACCTGTTATAAGGGGTTTTTGTGCAGATTGGATGGCTGGGAGGCTGATGAAGCTTCCACATCAGTAGCTTTTCCAGGCCTTTCAAAGAGCAGAACAGGAGAGGAAATAATGTTTTTTAAAATACAAAAATGCAGTAGTCCAATGACTAATGTTAGCAGTGGGCTTCAAGAATTTACAGTGATGGAAACTATCTCTGCATCAGCAGGGGAGAACAACTTGATATTTACCTCACACTTATACTTGCACAAACACCGTTAATTAAGCTTTCCTCTTCACTTGTTTTCTGCCATGGTCCTTAGAGTGTGGGTGGCCTCCAGCTCTTTTCTCCATCGGGGGAGCCCCTCAGTTGAGCTGCAGAATAGCAGTTCCTTGATCCAGTGAGTCTCAGGTTCCTCTTTGCATAGGGGGAAACCCTTCAAGGAGAATTAGGACTATCCTTTCACCAAAGCATGAGATGGGGGCACTCTGCTCAGAGGTAGGATGTGTGGGTTTGAATTCTTTCTGGTTTGGGTGGATGTGCAACTTGCACATCCTACAACGTCAGTGTGTGCCCAAGCCACTTTTCTATTGGATAGAATATCACCACACTTTTCAAAGGAAGAAATGATTTCTACTTCCAGCTTGAAAGGGAACAAATGTTTATGCCTCAGTCTTGATAATGAATACTGGGGTCTGATGTAAGCAGCAGGCTATGGCACAGAGAGATCCAGGTCTTACTAGAGGGAAGAATCACAGTTGGTGCTGTGAGTTTAATTTGGATTCCTGCTGTGCAGAAGAATGTGATAGTCAGTTGTGAGAGGGATGTACACTATGTTTTTTTTCTCCTGTTTATGACACTTAATTTGAGACCTGTGTGGAGACTTGTAACAGTAGGAAAAACTCTTGGCTTAGTTTTTGATGTGTTGGGAAGTGACAGTGCTATGGTGAGCGTTCTATGATACTTGCTGAAGGCAAGAAAGAGTCAAACTGGTCTTCTTTATGGTTACTTTACAATACATTGAAAGCATATCCTCAATTTATTTATATATTTATTTTAGGTAGCAATAACAGTGATGCTAGATTCTAGAATTTTTGTTTGTCTTTAAAAGGGATTATGTAGTTGTCACAAGCTTGCCAAAGCTTGACCCTGGATGTGACCTTAACATGTATGTCAGAGGATCTAGCTGGTAGAACCAACCACAAGTATGAAGAAGAGGCTTGTTAATTGGCAGATTTTTTTTTTCCTATTGTTTCTCTTATTGTTTCTTGTCCTAATTTGTAGAAAGTTTCCATTGTTAAAATTTTCTGATTTTGTGAAGAATCAGATTATTCTGTATTTGGAATGGACAAAACATAATTATCAGTCTAAAAATCGCTTATAGTTTAGGGCAGTTAGAGATGAGAGTTCTTCAGATAACTTGGTCATGAGTTAGTGAATTAACGAAGCTATAGTATGCTTAAATGCTACAATTTTAAATAGCTGTTCATGTGACTTTGAGTCTGTTTGCACAAACTTCCTACTGCTGCACTTCCACTGCTTATGTGGAAGATCTTACTTAGCAGACTACCTATGATTTTAATATTCAAGGACTGAGGAATAAGATGGGGTAAATCTGCACCTCTATACTTTGAACTCAACTGGTAGTACCCATTATGCACTCCTTTGGCTATAGCCTACCATGAGGTTTCTGCACAAGACAGGAGGCGTTGTAGGGCAGAATTTGGTCAATTTAGTTACCCTGCTCAGCAGTTCGGTTTGCCTCTATGAAGGAAAGATTTGCAGTACATGCAAGACTTGCAAGCCATTTCTATCTGCAATACTTAGCTGAGCACGTCAATTGGGGAATTCATCTGGGGAGCTTTAAATGCTTTGCACATGTTGATGAACTTATTTCCCAGACGCACAAGGTGAGGTACCAAGTATGTATGAGACTAGAAGGCCTTGTTAACGCTGTGTTCCTGTGCAGCTCTGGGGCTAGTAATGGCAGTTCTCATAGTAGCGGCATTTCCTAGCCTGTATGCTATCAACTCGGGGCAGGCCTAGAATAAAACGGTGAAAACAGTTACCACTGGTGTTCCTCGTTGCACTGTTTGAATGGTGCTTGGATCAGGGAATGTGGAACGTGTTACAGAAAAAAATACAAGCCTGCTGAGCATCAGCAGAAGCACTAGGAAAAGACCCATGCCTCTCATTAGCACGTTTCCTTTCTGTTCTACATGTGTACTTGGTACTCTTGGAAATGAAGAGAGCAGGTGCTTCGGGAGCTCTGGAATGACAAGTGCGTGTGTAGAGATGTGTTTCTGGTGTGGGGTTGGGTGAGTTGCACTCAGTAGTATGCTTAGCCCATAGCTGTGCAGGTACAGCGTGGTTAAATCTATTGCTTCTAAGAAGAGTTACTATAGGACAACAGAAGCCAAAATAATGATGCTGCTTCCATCAACTCTGTCATATGCATGACTGTTTCTTGGACCCCTCAATCGCCCCTAATTGGTTTAGCAAAAGGAAAGCTATTGTGTTGAATTTCTGTGTGTAAGGCAGCAACTTTCATTACCTTCAGTATGAGGGAAAGTGAAAGGCACGGATGGGAAGAGCTAGCTGATTTTCCTGGCCACTGCAATGATGCAGGTGGGAGCAGTGTGACATAAGAAGTAGTGCATGCTGTCAGTACTGATTCCCTTTAGTTGACTTAATCCTGTGTGGTAAAATGTGTCAAGAGATTCAAGCTTTCCATGTCCTAACTTGTTTTGAAAGGATGTAGAAGTTGTCAGTGGCAGAACAAAAATGGTAGAGATTTGCTTTGAGATTGCTTCACCTCCAGTAGTCCTGCACAGATCTGCCTACTCTGTGGTTCCCGGTGTGTTCAGCCTGGCTCAGGTTAGATAATTTTTACTGCCTCATGAGAACTGTAGGAACTGTTCTGTTTTGTCTAACCCGTGTTTCAGGCCAGTTCCCTCCACCTGCCACCAAGTGGATGTGGCTAAGATGACAAAGTTAGGATTCCTTGTGCATGTGAATGATGGTTTGCACTCATGGCAATACTGGCTAGGGTCCTTAGCTGGCAAATTCAAATGGCTACTATCAAAGGGATGGTGTTGTTCATGTGAAGTTGGTATAAGGAAGTGCAAGATAAAATTTAGGCTTAGAACTGCTGCCCTGACTAAAGTTTTGAATATGGAAACCATATTCTCTTATCCCCGTGATTTATATTTTTTTTTGGCATACTACCCTGTTTGTCTCTGTGTTGTTGTTTCAGAGTCTTTCTTCTGAGTCTGTCCATTTCACAATGTTGTTCTGCCACCTATTGCCATAGTAGCAGAATGCCATTAGTGATACAAATTTGTAACAAAGCAGTTTTTCATGTAGTTTCTAAAGTGGCTCCTCTTTGAACAGGAGTAAAGTTCTGCTTGGGATTTTTTTTCTTTTTTAAATCAATAAAAAAGATCTGATGTGTTGCGCTGCTTGTGTAGGGATTTATTTATAGAATCATACCATCGCCTACGTTGGAAGAGACCTTTAAGGTCATCAAGTCTGATCATTAACCTATCACTGCTAAACCCACCCCTAACCCACGTCCCTCAGCACCATGTCCACACATCTTTTAAATACCTTCAGGGATAGTGATTCCACCACTTCCCTGGGCAGCCTGTTCCAATGCTTGATAACCCTTTCTGTGAAGATATTTTTCCTAATATCTAATCTAAACCTGCTGTGGTGCAACTTGAGGCCATTTCCTCATTTAGAAGAGGACTGATGAGTACCATTTGAATGGTAGAGACGGAAAGTCTGTAATGTTCCCACGTCTGTGGGAAGTTGGTTCCTCTTGCTGGAGAATATTTATGCTTCAGCTTTTGTATAGTTTGTTGTGATCATAATGGTTGACGTGTCCTAGAGGAATGCAGGACACTGGTGGTTGTGCCCATGACTCTCGTGCTAGCTTGTCTCTACCTTTGCCATGTGTGGATAGGGCTTATTCTCACAGGGCAAGTTGAGGAACCGGGAAGTTCAGGAGCCTTTCAAGGGGAGACCAGTTTTTGTTGCCTGCTACTGCGTTGGAGAGAAGAGTGTGATTTGACTGACACGAGTTGGAAAGTGAGACTCTGCTGACTTCTCCCACAGCAACTAATAGACCGGGAGCTACATCTGGCTGGGCAGATGTATCTGCATTGGCTTTACATATGAGAGGACCCTAAGGTAAAGAAATTTCTGCCATTTGATAAGCATGCTGCACAGCAATTCTGTTATGTTACCCTAGGAAAGTGTTTTCATCTTTTTTGTTTTCCATTTTCCCCCTTCTGAGACCTGTGTAAACTGAATGTATTCTAGATTTTTCTCTTGTTTGTCCTCTCATCATGAAGACCGTATAGTGAGATGGAGCTCATGCAGTTATCTCTTTTCCATTTTTTTGGGGGGCATATCTCAGGCTGTTTGGGTTTCTAATATACAGAGCGTGCTGTGAGGATTAATCACAGCAGGGTAGGTCTGCAACGTGTCTGCAACATGCGCAGCAGAGCAGCCAGGCTGCAAAGGGGGATCACCAGTGCTGTTGGTCTTACTCATCGCGCACTCGCTGTTAGAAGAAATAGAAGCTTCAGATCTTTCAGTCTGAGGTCAAAGGGGTGGACCAAAGTTTATAGGTTGTTTTTCATTGGACTTAATTTAAATTTGTAACCTGGAATTTGTAGTATTTTTAAAATTTAGATAAATTCCTCCCTCCGCCCTCTCCTCCAGCATGAGAAGAAAACAGCAAAACGCCCTAGTATATTCTTGGCTGCTGTTCAAAAATGAATTAACAGTTTATGAAAATAGAGTATTTGAAAATGGTAGCTGTGAAAAAATATTAGCTATTCCATTCAGAAGAATACGGAGTTACTGCTTTTACGCTTGTGGCTGTCACTAGTTTGGAAAAGGATACATGTAGACAGTGACTTTTAAATAGATGACAAATGATGAATGGCAAATCAAAAATGCTTTTTTTTTTTTTTATAAGGCTTGGAATGACATAGGGCTCCTTTTCAAAGTGAGTAAATTTTTAATAGCTTCCTTTTTGTCAAAGAAGGTTCTTGAGATCAGATTTGCAGTGAATATAGGAATACAGCAATATTGCTCTACAAAGGTTATTTTTCTCTTGCCATTAGAAGTAATCAATCTGCAGAGACTAATTATTACTTTAGCACAAAGGTTTGGGTTTTTTTGTTACTTTAGCAAAGGTTTGGTTGCTACCAAACCTTTGACAGAAGGAAGAGGGAATATTACTTACGAGCTTTGTTGGGGAGAGTTCACTGGAGGTGGCTGCAGCTGCTTTCAGTTAAGTGCAAGCAGTGGGAGGGGATCTTGGAAATGAAGAAGAGGATCTCCAAAGAGCACTCATAGCTAGCATGTGGAGTGAGCTTAGCTTGAAAGGGAGATAAAATTGGTAGATGAAATGTAATGGACAATAGTGCCTTCGATTATTCTCAGGAGAAGGGAAAGGAAAACAAGCAATAACAGTTTTGAGGGAGACCTGGATATGGACTCTGTCACTCTTAACATAGATTTTTCCACAGTTTGCTTATTTACATACAAATTTACGTATTATTATAACTGCAGTTAAACAGGGGAGCTTATATGAGTTGTGCTTTTACTGATGGTAGCATGGGTGTAGCTGAATGTTTGTGTCGTGTTAGGCTTAGGTGAGATTATATACCGTTATCATAGTTTGTAGTTTCTATTCTTTTCATATTTCCCAGGTCTGAGAGTCTGCATGTGCTCCTGAGTTATTTGAGTCTGTTCACAATTTTCATGTTATCCATGTAGATAAAACTGCATGAATTTCTTCTTTAAAAAAATCATTATTTTCAGGCATTTAGGAATGCCGCCTCCCGCCCCCCCCAACAATTGATGAAAATTGTAATGAGAAAGAGATTTCCTCAGTGCCAGCATGTACTCCTCAGACTTAATGTGTTTTACAGTTAGTAAAAAATGCACAGAAAGTGGCCCAAATAATCCTAAATCCAGAAAACTTTCTCAAACCTTGTAAATCAGTGCCTTAATTAGGGTTTGGGGAGTGAGGCTCTTTGTTACTTGCTCTTTTGTCTTCCCAAATCTGTCTTGTACAGAAGGAAATTTTACTGGAAAGGTTGAGGATGCGCTGATACAGTTTGCACTCTAATCTCATGGTTATAGCACTTTTTTGGAAGCTATGGGTTAGATTGGTTATCTCCTGGTTTCTGACCACACTGTGATGATATCCAAGGGAGGTGTCCTTTGAAAGAAAATAGCGCACTTTGAAAGAGATACCGGATTTCCAAGTGAAAAGTGAACTCCTGCTGCCTTCCCAGTGTCCTGCAGGACGTGCAGAGGCAAGTCCTCAGATTTGCCCCTTTTGCTGAGGATTTGAGGTCATCCTTTTGCCTGCAGCCTCTTGCTGCCCTTGAAACTGATTTTCATCTCCCTGTCTTGACATTTGTGCGCAGCGGATGTAAACCGGAATTATTACAGCACCTAGTTTATAAAGGGATAGATCCCTTCTGGGATACCATCCTACATCCTAAAATACCATCCTAAAATCAAGTCTAATGAGAAGCCTCAGGCAAATGTAATGATATGAGTGGTAATATGTTCATGTAATAATAATTCATTGTAATAACATATTACAGTATCATAACATTACAGTAATAATTTTTCTCTGCATTTTCCTATGGGTGGTTCCAAGCCCTGGGAATAATGGACCCTGCCGCAGTGAGGCCAGTTCAGGCTGCACTCTTGATAATATCTGTCTGGAATAGTAGTATGCTTTTGCTTTTTGTGTGTCTTCAGGTGGACTACTAAGCAATTCTCTTCATAAGAAAGATTGAGTTTGGGGAGTGGGTGAAGAAGAGGGGTTGTGAGAGTCCCTGCGGTCCCTGTTGCTATGGAGACCTCTCTTCTTCCTCTGCTTCAGCAGGGGCGCCTTGTCTGGCTTTGGCTGAGGGTCTACTCGGATAGCACCACTGCTTAAGAGAGAGGTATTGGGAAAATAACAATTTATCCTGTCTGGAAATGCGCGAGATGCAAAGATTTATACCTGTAATGCAAGTGCCTGATCCTGTGGGGATACTGTTCCTCAGACACGTGCCGCGGGGGTGGGGTTATCTGATGTCTTTAAACATCACATGTGTTGAGGATGTTAAACTGATCCCTGTTTAGGGTGAAACAGGTCGATACCAGTCATTTTACTGTCTGCAGTGCCCACGTGAACTCTAACGACAGCTATGAACCACAGCTATTTAAGTAAGTGACTGGATGTCATGTTCTGCTTTTCATTGTGAGTTACATTTGCTCCAATGCCAGCTGGTGTATTTATCACTGATTGTTTTGAACTTCAGTAAAAGTTTAGATACATCAAGATTTTGTATGGGATATTATGGGTAGTAAGTTAGTGTTTCAGGCACTGAAATGAACCCAAGCACTTAGGAAGAATTTAAATGGTGTTAGTTCTGTTGCCAATCTCATTTATTGGCTTGCTATTGAGCAGGCGCCATGAGTGCTTAAATGAGGTTTTTATTATCTTCTGTTGATCTTTAATAATTTCTTATTTGTGTGCTGTTCCAAAAAGTAAGTTTGCCACTTATTGAGAAGATTTTTCAAGATTTAGGAAATTGTATACTTTCCTCCCACTCAGAAAAGATGCTGGCAAGTGTTTAGGTGCTGCTGAACCCCATAGGCTGATAGAGGTGAGCCCACTGCAGCTCCATGTCCTCAGATCCAGCTATAGCAAGGCTGAGCACATATTCCCAAGAGGCAAACATGCACACAATATATATGTTCATATATGCACAAGCAGCCACACAGACTGACATGGAAGGAAAATGCAGTACTTGTGCAAACACAAAGAGCACCAGTGGCATCTTCCTCTTTCCCCTCTCTATCTGCTCAGGATGAAAGCCTCTTAGTGTAAAATACATAAGCATATACATATATATGCACGTCAGTGTGGATCCCTCTGTAGTAGCTGGTCTTAGACACCCAGTCTACCCAGTAGCTGACCCAGGATCCCCTGGTTTCTCTACTGCCTCACGCACAAGACACACAGATGTAGATGAGCCTCTCCAGTTGCTGGCCTGGAACTATGACCTCACTAGTAGCTGACCTCCAAATCCCAAGGCCTCTCCGGGAGCTGGCTTGGACCTTCTGGTCCTCCATTAGCCAACTTTCAGAGCCCTCTTGTACCCCCTGGTACCTAGCCAAGACTTACGGCCGCACCCATACTTGTCTCCTAAGCATTGCATCTTACTTGCTGGCTAGTCTGGCTTGATGTTCATCAGTGATTACACACCGACGTACAGACCCACACAAATGCACACTCTGGTCTTTCCAGTTGTTGCCACCCTGATAGGCACGTCCTGATGTCTCGTGGTCTGCCTCCAGTTACTGCACCTGGATCTCCATATGTACACAGACCCATGGAGTAGAGAGCCCCTCACCCACAAAAGAAGTTGTAAATAGAGTTGAATGAGAAGACAGGATAGACTGTGCTGATCAGGTGCAGG
>VZSF01004217.1:1912007-1946431 GCA_013398295.1 Chionis minor | reverse complement strand
TATATAAAGGAAAACCCACAAGTACAAGTAAATGAATTCAAATATTCACATTGCTCAAATTAAAGCTCAGCCAGCGATGGGCCTGGGCAGCTATGGCCCCAGTTCAACAAACCACTTAAGCATATGCTTAAAACAAGCTCTGGATCAATTCCCAGTGAGGATTAATGCATATCCGTAAATGCTTCACTCCTTTGGAGATCACAGAATGAAATATCCCTGGAAAAGCCTTAAAAAGTACAACAATTTTCATTTTTTGTTTTTAAATTAGCTTAAGCCAAACTGAATATTCCAGACTCAGCAAACTCTTCACAGACAAATGTTTATTTTCGATCTAGAGCACCTTGTGCAATGAAATTAAAATTTGAGAATGTAGCACAGGGCGGCCAGAGGGAAAGATGACGACAGAAGGTGGAGGTTAATGCAGAAGGACTGTCTGAGCTTTCCAAGTACATTATAATAGAAAGCACACGAATAGGATAGCTAAACTGGTAAATAATGATAAATCAATCCACTGCTATTTCTGTGGCTCTGCAAGATGCACGTGTCCTGACACTCCTGTTTATGTATTAAATTGAGATTGTGAATTGATACAAAGTGAAATGTTTTCTTCCCCTCCAGCTCCTTTTGTGCCTAGATGGACTGATGTTCACACTCCACTTTTTTCCTTTGGTTAACCAAAGAAATAAATTCTTGATTAGATCCACATTATTCATGTTTTGCAGAGAATTTTTTGCCTACACATACAAGTCCTGCTGGGGTAAGCCAGCAGAGACCTATTGACTTAGTGTCGTAGCAAATTACATGGCCCTATAGTCAGATGAAATATTAACTCAAGGGACTGATATTTTCACTGGATCAAAGACTGACTAATGAGAAACAGAATACCGGTTTTCAAAGAAGGTTAAAAAAGTTATAACAAAACACAGATCACTTAATATACTGCAAAAGTTGCAGTAACTTCCTGACAGTTTGCTTGCCTACAAACCTCTTAGCCCTGATTTATTAATATTAGCTGCTGTGCCAAGTTCATGTCATAAAGGATAGATGCTGTGTGCCCACGCTCTGCTTGGAACTGCATAAACACGATCATCAACTAGATTTGACATCATAATCAAAACAATGAAAATAAGTTAAAGGTGGCAGGCAATATCCGAGAAACTGTATTAAGAAGCTCTGTCTACATTAAGAAAAATAAAATTTGTCTCCACTGGTGGAGGGAAGGACCTGTTTTTTAAAGGAATTCAGGTGCTTAAAGAAGCAGATGGGTGCACAGTGGGATTTTTAGAAGCTCTTAGATGGCAACTCCCACTGAAATCACTGTGTATTAGGCAGCTAGGTATTTCGGAAAATTCACATTACCTGCATCTTTAAGCACCTAAATACCTTTAAATATTTGGCCCAAAGACAGCTTACTGTAACGTCATAGGAAACAGAATAGTCCCTGCTCAAGGGAAAATAGTTTGTTGTATGGTCAATTAATTTTCAAGCAAGAGAAACCATATAAGCAATTTGTAACAGAAATACAGCCAGAACTCCTGAGCTATGACTTCTGAACAGTATTTTGTAATCGAATGAAGAGATATGGCACACAAAGAAATCTTGGGCATTTTTTGGCAAGATTATAAGGGAGATGATACAGGTACAGCTCAGGTGCTGATCTTAAACTGGAGCACATCTGGAATGCACGGACCTTAATCCCACCAAAGAATAAAAGATAAATGTGGCACCTTGGTGTTTGTGAAGGGAGTCAGGGGCTGGTAAGTGCGAGGGCTATGGGAGGGACACACACCCTGCAGAGAAGGCAGGCAAATGGACAGAGGCGTCATTTGTCTCTTTGGTCTGGGAGAACAACATCAGCAGTCGCAGTTTCTGTCCCAAGGAAGCTCATGAATTCCAAATGTGAACCCCTAAGATTTTTAGGGACATTTATACCCACCACTATGACGGGAAGAGGGCACTGCAGATGCCACAGAGGTGAGACACTGCATCCAAACTGGCTCACTGCCATTTAGTTTTCTAAATCCACTGGTCCAAATTAAGGAAGCCTCACCCCGCACAAATTCTTTGAATCCCCGTTTCAGCAGCGTGAGTCACAAGTAAAGAAGGCCACCTACAGCCAGGTTTGCATCCAGGCTTTGCCCCGTTAGCCCGAGGTCCAGGAAATTAAATAAGTTTTTTGGCTTACCTTTTACAGAACAGAAAAATAACAGTTATGGTTTTGCACTGTGCCTCCTTTCAGTGGCAGAAGAGGATTTCTCCTGCATCACCAATCTGTGTATCCCATCCAAGTCACTTCATTTAATGTAGAAAAAAACAAGCAGTGACAGAACAGGACCCTTAGAGTAACGCTCCCAGCATAATGCAGCCACAAGAATTTAACAAGTGGGATTTACTTAACTGGTCAGTAAGTGTCAGCATTGCTTTAGAGACATATGGCTGAAAGTGTTTCTCTGGCCATAAAGAAATGGAACCAAGAGAGCAGAGAAAATGCCTGGCAAGCAAACTCTCCCCCTTTTGTTCAATAGCTCTCTTCAGACTTGTAAGCCTAGAAGAAGCTTCATTAAAGTTAATGGACAAATCTTCCAGGAAAATAGTATTAAGTACTTAAATGTTACTGGTTTTGGTCTGAGCATGCAAAATTTCTCTGCCTTGCTGGACTCCCCCCAAGGCAGCAATCTTAAGGCAGAATTACAGAAATATTGACAGCTTTCAGGCTGGCTTTGTATCTCAGACGTGATGAGTGACTGGCAGAGTTCATGGGCCAGGTTCACAAGCCTTGTAAGTGGGCACAGCTTCACTGAAGTCAGTGGGAGACCTGCACACATTACAGGAACCTTCCATAAATAGAACAGAGCTCTGTCCATTCCTACCAGAAATGAGCGCAAATTACTGCCAGCAACATTACAGAGAACATTTCTCACCCTGTAGACTTCAGGCAAGCAGCTCCTGAAGATACCGTACAAAAATACCCACTCCAAGTCAATTCCTTAGCCACTGCCATGGCACCCTTTCCCTTAACATTTAAAGCCTCTCTTCTACACCAATGCTAATTGCAATTAGCCTTGCTACACCTCCAGTGCAGGTGACTCGGGCACAGATTGTGACCTTCACTGGGTCCTAGTGAGTTGATGAGAAGACACAGCAAGGTGCTGGGACAAAGAAAGTTGAATATAATCCCTCATATAATGGACTTAACACGTGGTCTTTACCCACAACAGGCATTTCACAGAAATGCTTTAAATAGCTTCTTTATAGATTCACAGTACAGAAAGAAGTAAACTTACCCTGTGGTATGCTTCTAAAGCAAAATTAAAAAAAGCTCAGTTAAGAAACCCACACATGCTGCCATTTGAGATTTTAGATGAGATTTTAAATGGATGGCCATTAAAAAAAGAAGGCCACGTGACTTCCATCCTAAGCCAGACAAAACGGCAGTGAAGGGTGGGACTCTGTACAAAGACAACTGTATTCTAGTACCACACAACATGAGGTGAGACATAGCAAACATAATCCGCAGTTCCCATTTGGGTGTTGAAAAGTGTAAAAACAGTGTTTGAGATGTCCTATTCTTGCCAGACATGAATGCTGCAATCAAAGATAAAGTACCCCGCTGTGAAGTCTGCGGTTCATACAGGGAGCAGAATGTAACAGAGACCACTTACACAACATGAGACTCCTGACTGCCCTTGGTACAAGGTTGGCAGAGACCTTTCTGGATGAATGAGGAAGAATAATTTCTCATTAGTGGACTGTTCCTAAAATTTTTACATACTATCTAATTCCAAGACAGTGTGATATTGCTAACTGCTGTTTGTTCAAACTAATACGGTTAAAACAATAGAATAATGGATGGGGTTTGATAAATAAGTGACTTGTTTTGGCATTTTTCAACAGTACATCAGTAAAGTGCATTATGCCATGGCTTCTTTAAGCAGAGTCAAGCGCACTAGCAGAAGAATCAGTAACACACTACAAAAGATGTTTTTAAAATCTGAGAGGATTTAAGGGATCTCTTGGCAGCACTGTCACGCTACTCAGCAAAACCCACGATGTTTTAATACCGACTGTCAACTCTGCATAAGCGTAGGCCAAAAAATGTGGGTCTGATGATCCTCCTATGAGCCCGAAGACTGAACACTTACATAGAACCTTACACAGGAGAATTTGCAAGGCTCTCTGACAGAAAAAAAAAAACCCTAACAAAACTTTGAAGGGTTCAACCTGACAAACTTCATTTTTTTTCCCATCAAAATTAAGTGGAAGAAATCCCAATACTACACCGTGCAAACTTAGCAGTCCGGGCTGGGGGCTGACAGCACTATGTGTAGTACAGCACAGAAAGGGCTGCACAGGGGACCTGATGGCTGTGGCTTCACATTTTGATCTCCAGCATCAGTTACAGTTTCTGCAAAGCTATTCTAATTTATTTCCAAAAACACACTGACCCAAACAGGCTGTAGGAACCAAGGCTGATTGCTACAGATATTTACATGCTTATGACAGATCTCCTGAAGAAAGTTGAGTGAATACCTGCTTTTCAAAGCTGAGCTTCATGTTTTAGGCATAATCTAGCCACAGTGCCTAATCTAGTTTATGCAGACCCTAGCTTTTTCACTTTTTACTTTCAAATCCAAAAATTCATTAGGACTGACTTCCCTAATTTTTAACAAAATGTCCATCTTGGTGACTTTGTAATCTCTGAAATGAACTGACAGAAGGCTTTCAGAGCTCCCAACAGCCTTTAAAGATGGAGACAAGTATGTATTAGACCATGATGCACATAGGGAAAGGTTAATAGCTAATAACAGCTTTCATTCCCCATTCCTACTGCCTACAACGCAGCCATGGTCGCTGCAACCTTCATGCTCATTATTCCTGCAACTGCGGAACTGTACATTTCACCTGCATGTCTTCACCTGAGCAGCAGCCCTAGTTCACACCTCCCACTCCCCAAGGTCATTCACGTGAGATAATTTTCACCAGCCTTCAGTCCTTCCACAAAACTACTTCTCCGGATTAATCTATCATCTATAATTTTGTATCTGGACTGAGAACTCCTTGGGTTCTCATAAGGCCTTTCCTGTGATAACTGAACGAGTAAATACATAACCTCCACGTCATTCAAGAGAGTCATTGGCAAAAGGAGGAAATAAGTAAATGCTAATACCCATCATGCTAATCTCCGGATTATGCTTCCTCTCTACAGCCATAGTGACCCAGTGGAATAATTAAAACTGATCAGTGTAATTGTTTCAACATTAGATGCAGAACTTTGAAACTGAGCAGCTGCAGGGATTGCTTGAAAGCCAGTGTAAGTATCACCATCCTTACCTGTAGGCAAAATGGTGAGACTGGAGATAATATTCTGATTCGCAGCATGGTAAAAGTACTTTACTCCAACATTTTTCAGTAGCCTTCTCGGCAAAGCTACCATAACTAAAATGAATTTGAAAAGGTGTTCTTCAAGAACTCCATAGTAAAGAGAGGGAGGAGGGGTTTTACTGCTTTTTCCAAAGCATGCTAGTATCACTTGACAATTTTTTGTCACATCGATTCAAATTCACTTTTTCCCCTGAGAAGTATAAGAATTCATCAGCTTTCCCTGTCTGATTTCTGCTGTCAAACACATCAAGAAGCATGCACCTCTTCATAATTCAAATTCTTTCCTGCCCACCTTAATTGTACGTCTCTTTTCTAGATGTAACATAGTAAGAATGGGCTGTCTAGAAGGGAGATTTCCTCTAGATGTCCTTATATGGCAGGTATACATGATCACCAAAGGATAAGTCCTATACATAATCCTTCTGTCATCAATTTATTTTATGTCCCCATGCTTCATGACAGCCATTTTGATGGCTTTGTCTACGGGGAATATTGCCATGAACTTCTGCAGACTCTGCAAGGAATGAAAGGGAATTTGTTCCTGCAAGTATAAGTAATTCCAGCTGTTTCAGGAGAAAGCAAAATGGCAAATTCATGCTCCTTGGAGGCCGTAAAATAAATCCTGATTTAGCTGACTGTCTTAACATAGGAGTTGAGGACGACTTCACATTTCTGTGGAAGCCAGTTAAGATCTCACGTATTTCCATTTACCTTTAACAACTTCCAGTCAGCCAATAAGCAGATCTGTTGATAACAAGAGGTTGGCGTGACAGACAGTAATTGCTAGAAAAGAGTAGGTGTTCATCCCTGTGCTTCGTTTCACAGAACTCTAACAGACTGCAGATCCTGGAATTTGGATGCACATGGCTTTTTGGTTATATTGACTCTGTCCCCGGTGTTACGCAGAAGACATTTGGGCCCCCAAGTTATTTGCACTATATCTTCAGGGATCTGGACTCCGCAACTCTGCACCTCCACCCTTTTAACTCCGAATGTCACACGTCGCTAGGGAAGATCTTTAAAAATATCTAAAATTTGATCTGCAGCACTGGATTCCTTCAACACAGTAGCTTTCTGAAACATCTTCACCATGAGGTGCTATAGTACCCACTGAGGATTGTAAACATTAGTAGAGGTATGAAAAAAAAAATAATTTCTTTGTACCACCTAAGTACCATAAAAATATTGAACAAAAGAAGAAAGAGAGAAGAGTGAAAAGAGACAGAAGACAAGGCAACTGTAACGAGGAAAGATGTTCTTACCCTAGTACGTTGGGGACTTCTGAAAAGAGTTCACAACTTAGCGGTGTGAAAATATGTCAAGGTTATTGAACCTAAGGCATGTCTCTGCTAACTAACTGTTGCTTACTCTGTTTGACCTTTAAGTGTTTGCTTACTCAGCTTCCCTAGGACGTTGTAAAGCGTACAAAACATATCCTTTACACTAAATGACCAATACTTCAGGCTAAATTCCCATTGCTTACTGTGCAGCCAAGAGCTGTCCCCTTGTTTTCCTCCCACATCTAAGCAAACCGAACAGCCATCATCTTTAAACTTCATTGTGAACATCTGTACACCTCAGAATAAAGTTATATATAGTTAGTTATACAAACGAAGTGTTAAGCTTGTTTCTGACCATACAGAATAAATATGGTGGAGGGGAGGTGTGGGCATGTGTGTGTGGCAGTGGGGAAGCTACGAAATTCTGTCACTGATTAACTGAACTGTCAATCCCTTCAATAGAAAAAAAATATAAGCAAAAGAAAGCACATGAAATAAATGGTTATTCCATTCTTTTTTGTATTCTCCCAGCATTCCAGAATATGTAATAGTGGAGATTTCTCCTCTTTTAAAAGAAGAAACTTCCTAAGACTGCTGATGCTATGAGATCTCTCCAGGCTTACCATTATTCAAACAATTTCTCATTCAGTTAAACCACTGCATATTTTAGAAACCTGGCATTCAGTGTTGCATATTATCCCTTAATGCTTTCAGCAAATCTAAAGCTATGGCTCAACGGAAAAAAAAACCCAAACCAAAACCAAACCCAACCCTCCTCTCCAAACCTGGAAGAAAAGGTACCAGTAGCTGTGCTTGAGAGATGTTACTCTTGCCTTTCTTTTCCTTGCCCTGTTTAGACAGATTCAACCTTGAAATAATCCTGCCATTGCCTACTGCTGGCTGAAGCCCATTCCTGTTAAAGTCAGAGAGAATCAGAATAAGGTTTGCAAAATCCTGAGAATAAAAATAAAACAATCACCCAGCAAACAGAATAAAAAGAAACTGTAAGCAAGTATTTGTATCAGTAAACTTGACAAACATCATCTGCTGTCTTCACTTAATGTCAGTAGTTACTGATGTCCACTCTCATACATATCATCTTGTAACTGGCTTTTCATCCCTTTCCATACATGCCACCCTTCCCCCTCAACACACACTCTATTGTCATATACGGGAAAATTGAGCTTTGTAAGTAAATTCCAGGCTGCTGTATTGGCAAATCTCAACAGATTTCCACGTAGTGCTGGCAATTTACACTGATAGCTAATTTGACCTATTAAAGAAGTTATTCTGCTGAACGAATTAGTTTGTTTACAAGTAAAAGGAAGTAGTAACTGTAAAGTGCTATTTGAATATTCCTTATTTACAAACTCTGGTTCAGCAAGGCTTACACTGTAGTTACATTTAATTAGGACTGATCCTGTGGTGCAACTTGAATACAGGTTATTTAATGAGTATCTAACTAAAATAACACATTTTACTAATAAACGGTATTACTGAACTCTGCGTCTGTTCCCCTAGCTCTTTCAGAAAAAATATTTATCCATAAATATACATACATTGTTCACATGCCTGAAGGCCAAGTGAATATACTTAGTGCTAGTGGAAATAAGACAGTTGAATGCTGCTGAAATCTTACTGAAGCAGCTAGCAAAAGGCCTGAGGAACAGAACACAATAAGCGTTCAAAAACATCTCACAATGTAATAATCAATGTGTAATATGAGCTAGGGGTTAGTTAAATAAAATGTGAAAGCTGTATTAATGAACCCTTTCGCTGTCCAACACAGCATTTCATTTTCTTTCCTAGGCTGCATAATGCAGGGCCTGGGAATAAATTATAGATGAAACCCCCATCATATGTTTATAAATACACTAACATTAGCATTTTACTTCCTCATAAATCTGCACCAAACATTCAGGCGCAAGATAGAAAGCCCTGTAAAACAATGATATATTCTCTGCTTGCAAGACTTGCCTAGTGGCCCATTCATTTCTACTGCTGTTCTTCAAACATTACTTTCTTCGCTCATGCCCCCTCATTTAAAATCCATTTTAATTTAAAGATGTTCGATGCAGTCCTAGTGGTACATTTACTCATCCTGGTTATACATCATGGAGCAGGGAAAAGAAAATTGTTTAATCTAGAGATACGGTTCACTGTGGTCACCACTGAACAGTGGAGTAATTACCAGATCAGCTCCACTAAAAATGCACTCAGGGTGTTCTGTGACCTATCATCTTCTAATCTGCATAGTGAAGTATAGCTTCATAACTATAAATTGCTGACTTAATTAAAACCAGGACCTTTCTGTCATTTAATTACAGGGAGAAAGGTTATTGCTTAAATGCAATTTTCCAAATGTGATTTCTTAACAGTTATTAACTGCTTCACCATCATTTATTGTTTCAGATTTTTCAATTTGAAAATAGTCCCTGTGACAGAAGTAATGACTTCATGAAAAACTCAATCTAGATGGAGCTGAGCAGACCCATTTGTTTCTCGTAAGTGGAGCAGACAGAAAACTTGAAAATGTCACAGGAGGATCCTGTGATTGCTCCACTTTACAGGAGTAATTAAAAACCAAGAGGTTGTATTAAAGGTGAAGAGAAGAGCTTTATGACAATTTCAAGGTTTTTCCCCCTTATCGAGATATTGTGCTTGCATTTTCAACTCTATTAGGAGAGGTACAGATTAATAATTGATAATTTATCCCAGTCCAATACACGATAGTAGTACAACACACTAAGATAAGCCAGTTATCGCTGCAGCTTTTCTATTGATCTTCCAAGAGCCACCTTAATTTGAAGAAAAATAAGGTCCGTATAATTTCCCTCTGCACATAAAGCTTTTCAATTCCAAGAACTGTTGTTTCCATGAAACACACAAGTGCATTTCAACTAAAATTTGAATTGCAGCCCATCGTCTAAGACAGACTTTGTCATCCAAGAATGAACTTGATTCTGCTAAGCCACTTTTATACCAATCTGAGTCCAGTCAGAGAAAAATCAGCATCAAGACCTCCCCTGCAGAGTACTGCATGAAATTCTACTTGAAGGACAAACCTGGCCACTATAACTTAGAGAAACAGCTAAAGCCTGAAAGACTTCTTGCAGGGCATCGCAAAACCAATGCAAGGCCAAAATAAAATAAAATAAAAAGTAAAAGAAATTAAAAAAAAAAATGAGAGAGAAAACCCAGATGTTTGCTGTTGCCAAGACAACAATTTTCCTTGCATCACATCTTTTGTAATTAACAGTTGTTCCAAAATATGTGTGATTGTTACACACAAGAGGTTTTCCAGATCAAGGGAAGCTTCATTGTCCAAGAATACCATAGGGTGATAAGAAGCATTTTACCAAGCTGTTGCATATTCCTTTGCCCTCATGGTGAGACTCCTAAATTCACATAAAGCTTCACTGACAGGGGCTTTAAGGTATCGGAGGAGATAGTAGTGGATATGGCAGGCAGCACTTACAGATCTATTCATTTTAAATCACTTTGTGACTTCATAAGCATATCATAGTCTTCAATTCATTAATCCTCCAACATCCTTATTAGTGAGGGGAGAGCTGCTGTCCCCAGGTCATTGGTGTGGAGCTGGAGGAGAGAGGCCATGTCACTGTGGTCCAGGACCTTCAGCCCCCGGGACACAGCTCTGAGAATAGAGTTGCTTCTTTCCTGAACAAACAAGTCACAAGGATGCATTATATGAGCACTTTTTGAAGGTATTCACCTGCACATGAACTAATTGTTAGAATCTAAAACTTAGTGCAAACTGTTATTTCGTAGTTAAATTCTGCAGAGCATTTTCCTGCACATATTCACCATATGCACAGCGCCGGCTGGATTGCATAAGCCATGTGGCAATGTTTCCTCTCCCCGCAGCAGCACAGCTGAATATTGCCCATTCAGAATTTGCTCTGGATTTACTATTAACACAACACCCAACATATTTGCAAACCATGTGTCATCTCTGTTCCAAACTGCATTAGTAAGGGGAATACAAGCTTTTAACTTCTTTTTTTTTTTTAATTTTTTTTTTTTTTTTTAATTGTGAGGACAAATCATGTTTTTGGTTAGTCACCAAACATATGTGGCATTGGTTTTGTTCCCTGACTGGTAGACTTGCATAACTTAGCGATGGAATCAAAACTGTAAACAGACAACATATGTGCATGTACAATGTGCAGTTTGCTTTCAGCTAATGATCAAGCACTCTGGGTTACAGTTTGCCCTTGGCAAGTATCTGTACTAGCATAGCTTGAATCCTTACATGTTTACACTCTGCGCTGGCAGGGGAGTGGCAGTGTGGCACAGGAAATAGCGCGAGGGAACATGAATTATCTATTTTAGGACTCTCTGGAGATGGCCTGCGCAAGAATTAAAACTAGAGAGAAAGAAAAGGCAAGAGACAGAGAGAGAGACAAGGGAAGAGCTTAGGAGAAAATGGGAAAGATAAAACGCAGCCACTGTAGACAGAGAATAGGAAAAGGGATGGTGGGATACAGCCACATTCTCTGGAATGAAAATGCAGCAGCTCTGAGCAGAAAGCACCAGGCATGTACTGTCTTGACAAGGACTCAAAATCTGGACTATCCTGCCAGGCCAAAACAATGTCTTAGTGATATGTACTATGGCCTTACCTGTTTATTTAGAAACCAGTGTTATTGCCAGGTTCATGAAATGACATGATAAGGCTAATAAATTACATGATTTTTGTGACCTTTCCACAATGCAGAGGAAAGCCTCCCTTCTTGTTGAGAGATCCGTCAGAGTGCAGAAACATGTCCTAAAGAAAACAATACACCTTCCATCCCCATTTAAAATGAAGCTAGAAATTATATTCTAAGGAATGCGTGCTACTTCAGTGCACTGGTGGAGTTTGGTAACAATTTTCCAGTCTCTGTTTTACATTCAAAACACTTGTGCTTCATTCCCCAAAGCCAATAGCTACCTATAGATGGAGGAGGGAAAGCCAGTACTGCCATTGTAGGTGGGACTAATCCAAGAATCAGAGACCAAGTTCCTAACAGCAAAGGACAGGTCCTCTCCACGGAAGACAGAATTTTCCAGACTTTGATCACTCTTACCCTAGTTTAACTGAAATTCAAAAAGAAGTAAACTTAATAAACTCTAGGTGGCATTTTCCATTTCCTCTTGCAGTTGCCGAGGCTCACAAGGCACCAGGACACACATGACAGTTCAGGAACCTACAAAAGTACACCGAGGTCAGTGAGAGTTACTTCACAAATACTTGAGGAGTCAATTCAAGTGAAACCCCTAACACCAAAGCTATTTCTTCTTTAACACCTGACAGATTCTCACAGGTTTCTGTAGATACTCTTTTAGTGAACACCAAAATGGTAACGGATGCCCGTAGGTCAGGTGAATTCATTACTTAACCTTGGATATGCTGGGGACCAGTTATCTGCTCTGAAGCAAACTTCTCATGCTTACCTATTCAGAAATATCAGTGCTATTTCACAGACAGAATTGGCTTGTTCATGTGGAACAAGACCCACTGTCAGTAGGGTCTACCCAAGTATGTGCTTACAAAAATCGTCACGCCCCGCTGTCTTGTGAGCTTTACGTGTTTCCCTAGGAATTACAGAAACACATACTCTCAGAGGAGCAACACATGGATTGCAAACCACACCATTACAACAGGACATAATGGCCACGCAGGTTAATAGCCTGAAAATATAGAATGAGCCTTTTTTGTAATTCCCTTCTCTATAGTTTGTTCATTTGATTAATTGAGCCCATTCAATTTCCATTTAAGACTATTAAGAAGTCTAACTCTAGCTATTTTTGTCTGTGAGACTCAGCTTGGAGATTTCAGAAGCTTAACATTCTAGCTGCATGTCACTGCCACCATTGTCTCTTGTCACAATTCTAATTCTATGTTCTGATAATAAAATTTCATTAGTGTCTGCACATCCTTTGCCTTACCTTTGAA
Source organism: Chionis minor (assembly GCA_013398295.1). Taxonomy (NCBI): domain Eukaryota; kingdom Metazoa; phylum Chordata; class Aves; order Charadriiformes; family Chionidae; genus Chionis; species Chionis minor. The sequence goes on along the minus strand of VZSF01004217.1, from coordinate 1,933,807 downwards.
GTACTGTCTTGTGCTGAAACGATTAGCAGTACTTTACGTCATATCACTTGACTGTTTGACAGCCATTGTGAGTGAGCTAAACGGGGAGAAATTAAAATTTCTGACAATTTCCATTACATCTAAATTGCTGAGAAATTAAGGGATATTTACTTTTACAAATATTAAGGGTTGTTTAAAATGTAAACTGACTTCATTTTATTAGTAGATTCCACAATATGCTAATTCAAAATGACTACGTGGCCTTATGTGAATAAATTACCAACTCATTTTCCGAAAGCGAAGGACAGTTCCTCCAGGCTGCTTTTTGACTGTTTGTGTCAGTAGAAAAAGAAACCAAAAAAACTTATGAATATTTCCGAACAGAAGATATTCCTTGCTGCCTGTATTCCTTGTTTCATCTCAACAGAATGATGCGGTTATTCCTGTATGATATGATTTTTTTAACATCTTAACAGAAAGCATGCCTTGAAGCACTGAGTTTATCATATGATGTTAATTTATCATGGGACGGGTCTCTCCTTGATCAATGTTTTGATCCCTGGTAATCCAGACAATCACACCCTACATGCCCATCCATACAATGGCTGAGCTTCATTTTAAAACTAGTTTAGTTTTTTCTAGCCCCTTTCTCCTATGCACTCTGCACAAGAATCTCCCTGTTTTGAGAGGTATATACATATGTATATATGATGACTTTTGCAGAGTAGTACCTGTCTTCTTTCCAAATGAAATGGCCGCCTTTCCCTCTGAATTCACCAGCCAGTCTTCCAGGCCTTGCTGGCTGGCCACCAAGTTAGACCATCTATGTTGTGACCTCAAGTCACAAGACCAAGGGTTTATGTGTTTGGTGTCACAGTCGCTTCCATGATTCGGTGTTTCCTCAAAACTAAGTGGCCATTATCATTGCAGGCTCTGAAGAGACTTCAAAGACTTAAGCAAAAGAGATTGCAAGAAGCTTAGCACACCTGAATGAGCTTGTGGAGTGCCACCAGACAGGTACCTATTTCAGACTCAGATATGTTGCCGAACTCTGGTTTGTCATTTAACCACCCAGAGCTGTAGCTCAGTTCTGCTGATTGAGAAACTGAGTTAGTACAACTGCCTATAGCTATCTAGGTTTCCAGTTGGAAATGAGCACTATTAACAGCAGTAATGACTTTTATCTCAGCTGAAGTATTACAGGGGGGCCAGACTCTCCTGTACATTTTGGATTGTTGCCCAGAAAATCTGCTCACAGCTCCTCCACTCTAAAACCTTTCCTTTGATTCCCTCAGACCCACTTCCACGCTAGCTTTCTTTCCACACTGTGGAATCTCCATTCAATCATTTAGAAGGTTTTTTAATCTTGAATTCTTTCCAAGGCTTTTCTTAGTGTCTAATCACAGCTTTCTTCACAAACTTTTTTAAAGGTCTCTGCACAAGGCCCAAAGACAAACACTGCTCCTAAAACTCCTAATGCTTTGCCTTGTAGGTGCCTCTTTTATAGACTCCATTGTAGACAGCATTCACATCACCATTCTAGGATGAAACCCCGAATGGCTGTTCATAGTGTGCTGGCATGCTGAATGCAGCTTATTCCATAAAGTCTGGCACCCATAAAATGGGTATAATAGTTACCTACCACATAGGATGTTGTAAGGCTTAATTTATTACTGCTGTAAAGCATTCTAGACCCTTAGAAGAAGGATGTTACGAAAACGTAAAGCGCTATTTGTCTGGCTGAAAGGTCTCTTATAACACCAGTCTGCTTGAAAAACAAAGAGGGATGTAGGGAATCAGAGTGTCTTACCAGGCATTTTCCATTAAGAAAAAAAAGTACTGCTTTAATTTATTTGGTGTCAGCATACATATTCTAAGACTCTGGGTGATGGAGAAGGAGGAGTAGTGAGTACGTCTATTACATAAAGTATACGTGAATAAAAGATTACTAGGACATGGAAAAGCATACAAGCTGTTTCTCGTCAGCAAAGCACATTTACCGAGAGAAACAGATATGCAAATGCATGGACTTTTAAAGCTTTAAGTCCTTCAGATTAAAGCAAACTATTATGAATAATGCAAACTGTGTAAGAAATACTGAGTGAGGATGTGAAAACAGAGAAAGATTACAATATTTTTGATGACTTGTTTGTGGGTATGTATTTTGTTTTGTTGGGAGTTTTGAGAAGCGAGAATCACAGCAGTAAATGCAACCGTGTTCAGTGGCTGCCACCAAAGCTCATTGTGCTTGAAATTCTTTTTTACATGCTTTGCTGAATCAGGACTCTAGCACATGAAATATGCTTTGATCTTGACAGTGGCTCAAGACTTATCCTTAAAGTCAAAGACCATTTTGGGGCTTTTTTGCTTTGATGCACCATCAACCTCATGCACATTCTTTGTCAAAATATATCCATATAATAGGGTTATAATAAATAGTTCTTTTAACAGCTCATTTAGGATTCCAAAATGATGAGGTTTGCAAAATGCAAAGAAAAATCACATAGATTTTTTTAAGCAAACAAACTGTAACAGCCCCTGAGTTAATACTATAACTGAAAGAAAATTAAATCTGAGATACGTTTACGTGACCTGAGGGCTTTGGGGCAGCATGCAGCAATATGCTAAAGACAGACTCATAACCACAAGCTACATTTAGGACTCAAATCACATATGAGTGGCACATTTCAAATGTTCTTCTATTCCTTAAAATAGTTGAGTACTTACCAGATGCTGACAAATGGCCATAAATGGGTAAAGAAAGATATCTTCTTGCTCATATTTGATTTTCTCTTGCATTCTATGTCATGTCCAGCTTCTGCTCACATGCTACTGAGTCAAAAATAGAGCTATTCCATGAGAAATGTTGATTCGTGATATTTTTGATCTGCCCAGAAGACAACACGGCATGTGACAGCATATATTTCTTACAAAATTTTCATTGAGTTCACTAGAAATCCCCATATAGGTGCTCATAACTTGGGGTCTATATTTTGGTTTCAAGAATCAGAGGTTGCAAGCCTCAAAAGGACATTTAAGACCCTGGGCTGCCCTTCAGCAAAACAAATACCACAATACTCCTCCAAGCAAATTGGAAAGATTCAAAGAAGCATCTCAACTTTCAGGAATATACTTGGATCAAACTTCCAAACCTCTTCCAACAATATAAAAAAAGAAATAAAACTGGCAGGTGCATCTTTTGCAATGTCCTGCAACATAAAAGTCATGGGTCACTTAATTGAAGTGATTGGAAGTCAAGAAGATAATCTAAATATATACAGCCATTCTGTGAAGCTGAATGCTGGACTTCCAAAAAGTTTGCTATGAAACTAGTAGTAATATCTAAAATTAAATAGCACAAAAGTAGCCTTACTTTAAATTCTGATGAAATTTAAGACTGGTATTGTATCCTGGAATCCAACTATAGGATCAAATTACTGCAAGTGTAGCTTAGGTGAATTCACCGTGCAATGACCAGCTTCACAGCAACTTGCCTGTGACTGAGCTCTCCCTCACCGAAAGCATGCTAACGCTGCCGTATAGATACATGGATACTAAATCCATACCTTACCTTGCTTCAACAGCAATTTCTGTAAGCATATCTGGAGAAGGGATTATAGTCATGATCGCGTCAACAGATGTTGATCTCCAGGAACTCACACAGAGAGTACTTGTTGCTAGTAAAACCATGGCTTGCTCTAGGCTGAACGTGGGATATTGCTACCAGTGAAACGGCAGCACTACAGCTCCCAAGGAAGCCGCAGAATTTACAACCTTGTACCACTACTCTGCTAGTGTCTGCCCCAGTGATATCAGCTCTTTAACAAGTGTTTCTAAGCTATGCGAGGGCAGGCGATTCTAGCTTCAGAGCACAGCCTTTCTCCTTGCAGAAAGTATAGTTAAGCAAATTTAGCCCACAACTTGGTTGGTGTGCTGCCTACCCCTTACCACCAGTGTTACAGTGTCATTTCTGCATTTGTTTCATGTGGACTAACGCATTTAAGTACCCCACTCTAATTTACTTTAGCCTTAGAAATTTTGATCTTAACAGAACACTTTCACTGATTGCATAGTGGCAAATGGAAGATTGTCACTTGTTTTTAAAGCGCTTGCTTTTTACAGTGAAGAGCATGAAGTGTACCAGCAACGCTAACCTTCCGGAAACACACAATATTTAAATTACACTGCTCAGAGCACAGTAATTGAGCCAAACAGACATAAGTTCATATCCACTGAGCTTTCAATGTAGCAAATGCTGCCATCAATCCCTCTGAAGTGCCCTAAGGATGGTTCATGTGCCCAGAATGTTGTGTATATTTTTTTTTTTTTTTGCAACTCTAGCAGTAGATTTAATAAACTAATAACTTCCCCTTACAAATCTTACCTCAGCCACGTACTCCAAGGACTGTTGGCTAACTGAGACCTTTCTAACGTGCATAGCTAAACCCCTGAGTAAACAACAAAATACCTCTCTATGTAATTTCTTTGACTCATTCTTGAGTGAGCAGACTGACAGGAGCCCATACCTAGACATGATCATACATTTGTTAAACTGCCATGTTTATGAAGAACCACCACATTAATAACAAGCATTTTAAGAAAGGATTAATCGATCGCTTCAGACTTCTCTGTTTATGACCTGTACCTAATAACAGAAACAATACTTTCCCCAGACTGTCATGATGCTTTTGTCCTTCAGAGGTCCAGATTCCTGTTCATCAATTTTTACTACATTATTTGCAAACAAAAGTACAACAAAGGATGGCTCGCTTGCCTACAGATTTCCTCAAGAAAAACACACGTTCGTTCCTGTTGTAATTTTCCAAACATCTGAACCTACTTTGCACTCACACAGGAATATTACAGACACCAAAACACTTAGTTGCCACACAGATGTCATTACCAGATGTCTCGGCCTGGGTGCTGCTGGATTCCAGGATAAATGAATACCAATATTCCCAGAAAGAGAAGGACCGTCTTGCCTGCAAGGTAAAGCCAGGGCACATCCTTACTTACTACACACCACTACAATGACATCAGAGGGACCTACAAGCATGCTTTACGCTAAGAAAACAAATAATGCAACTTCCAACTACTCTATCTTGCAGTGAGATTTAATATATATCTAACATACCTATGGGGCTACTTCAAAAGGCATCAAGAAATGCACCAGCTACATTGTTCTCTCTCCTCTTTACTTTGTACATCATGAACTGAGTTTCTGGAATCACTACACTTTGTGGCAGTCGTGACATTTTAAGTTCTTGCAGGGTAAAGTGTAACCTCTATGGAGAACCTGCACATGGTAGACGAACCACTACTGTGCCTCCCGCATCTTCAAAGCGAGACGCATTCACCCCTTCTGAGAATATCAAAAAGCGCTGTGCTCTCCCTGCTGGGTTACACAGGCACAAAGCAGGTTAGGCAGAGACAGAAGCAAACACATTTACTCATCTAAGAAATCCAAACATCATCTTAAAAATTAAGGTTCAAACTATCTTTTGAGAGAAAGTATGCTACATTCATGAATAAAATAAGTATCTTTGTTATCTGCTAACAATCTGTGGTTAGGCATGTGTGTGTGTGTGTGTGTGTGTGTGTTATTGACTTTTAAAATCTTGTGTCACCGACAAATCCAACTCTATATGCAGGAAATGAGCAGATGCTCAATGTTGTCTATTAGCTATCCTATCAAAATGACATACTGAGGCTCAATAACAGATTCATTATAAAAGTTTTATAAGCCCAGGTGCAAAACACAAGGTATACCACAAATATAAAGGGTTTCACAACGTCAACCGAAGCCAGTTTTGCTGTCTTTTTGCCAAGTAAGTATCTCGGAATAAGTTCTGTCCATCTCTGGTAATGGCAGAATTTTAATTCTGCTCACTTTAGTAACAAATTAAATTATACCAACTATCCTGACCCTCCATACTGCACCAAACTAAAAAACATCACCTTTGCACTCTGCTTCTGCCTGTACATATCATATCCTATCCTATATGCAGGAATTACAACACATGCATTCACGCACTCTCAATTTCACATGTCTAATGGATGAGCCTAAAGAATGCTCATAAGCAAAGCGTTTGGAATCTCATTCCAGACCCAAATTTTGCTGGTTTGAGTCTCTGTCTAATCCCAAATACAATGTAATGTGCCACACTTCAGGCTAGCAAACTCCTCTAAATTAAGATACTTGGGGAGACAGTGATCGTTTTAAGTGTACATTTGTTGTATGGGAAGAAAAGCTGATGGTCTAGATCCTGATTCAGTAACATCCCTGTTGACTGAAACAGAAGAGCTACAGAAAACAGGCATGAGCTGAAGTACCTTGCAGAATTTTTCCCTAAAAGATACAAATGATATGAATAACAAACAAACAGAAAACAACCCCCTTAAACATAAAAGTCCTTCTGTTCCAAAAGCACCCTGATCTCAAGTAAATTCTGTTGTGTGAATAAGCCTTACTCCTGATCACTGTGCTCATCTCACTCATAAAAGAAGCAGTTCAATTTAAGAAAAAGTATCTTAATACATCGTTTAGCACTTTATCCTTTTTACAAGTATTGGTCAATTGAAAAGTCTCATATTTATTTTCTCTCTTATCGTAGGCAGACTTGTTTATGATTGTTTTCATTTCTAAAGAGACAAAACCCCAAACCCCAATACAAAGTTGCTCTCCTCAGATTAGAATAAAACCATCTCAGGTACCCTAATTATACCTTTGCAACTTTGTAACTCGTTTGGCTTCACAGAGAGCACAAATGCTACTAAAAGCAAAAGATCAGGGTTGTTATTATCAAGCACATATATTGTGTGTAAATTTACTTAGCGTTCTACAAGCAGAGATAAGATATACTTCCTACCCCAAAGAGCTTAGAATCAACAGAAGAAATGACAAACAGAAGGACCGCAAAGAATTGGGTGTAAAAGGGAGAATGCAAGTGCGTGATAAGAGCTAGGCTAATCTAAAGTGACTCACTTTGATCACACGATCAGGCTGCATTAAAGGACCAAGCCGCTTCCTTCCTATCCAACAGCAGGTGGGGCTACTGCAGTACCAACCTCTGCCAGGGCCGCCAGGACCCGCAGCCTCCGGCGTCTCACCCCCCCTGCAGAAAACTCAGCTCTCAGGTTCAGAACCAGGGTCCAAACGGCCTGATTTTCTGCTGACTTACTGCATCGTTCCTGCCGACCTCCCCCAGGTTTACTGAAACGCCAGAGCGCTTTTTCGTGTGTGGCTAAAACACAGATTCAGAAAGATACAGGCCATAGGCTTGTCCCAAACCTGGATGGGCTCTTTAGTGGCAAAGCTCCACTGGCTTGTGATGGAACGTCAATCTACACCCGCTGAGGAGCACATATGAATGACCCCTAAAAAACTTCAGAACTTTAGAACACACGCTGTAGGTCAAAACTATTTATAATACGAGGGTCAATTCCACGTGCAGATTGTTCCTGTTACCCTGTCAAAGTCAGAAGCACATAGAAATTACATTCAGAGTAAAATGCAAGAAAAAGTCCTGAGGACAAATGTTGTTAGCTGAAAGGCTGAGATTATTTTCAAGTCCAAAGGTCCAATTCTGCTGGACTGAATGGGAAACCGAGCCCCCTTCTTCAGGAGAGGGAACAGGCACAGAAACGTAGTGTTTGGTTTTGCATCCAAAAACCACCTGCAAGGATGAGAGATCCAAGTTCTAGACTCCACCAAGCAGGTAGGGTTCAGTGAGGAGGAGCACTGGCTGCCACTGCAGAGCCCAGCCGTTCCGTTCCGCTCTGCTCTGTGGACCTTCGTTAGTCTGACAGCTTACGTCAGCCACGCCACGGGGTAAAACAGGAGAGCCCCGGGGATCGGCCCGTGGCAGGTAACATCCGTCTACTGTCGTTCGGGGTTTGAGGCGCAGCGTTCATGCTCCACTTCTACTACTTCTGAGTCAGTAGCAGGTTGTTCTGCAGCATGACACAGTCTCTGCCAGTGCTTTGCTTCTTCCACTCGGGCACCATCAGAGGGTTTTAACAGTCCTGGTCATCATTTTTCTGGCACGGGCTCATACTGGAGAACTGGAGTGGAAGCATCACTTTGTCCCCATTCCTCCTCTGACACGCTAGCCATAAAGTTGCTCTACATGGGAGCCAGTCTTCTCTTTGTTTGCCCCATTTTCTATCTTTAGTCTCTTAGCATTGTGCCTGTGTGCCGAAGATGTGTCTGGCTGGACGCACACACTGCTTATCCAGAACACTGCCACTGTTTCCCGTTAGCTAAAACAGGTGCAGCCCATCCACGGCAGCGTGGTACTCGGGACAAGCTGCAAAACCCACCCAAGAAGCAGAATAAATGTTGTAGCAGTCATTTAACTCGGTCATCGCTAAGTAACAATTCACTCATTGGGAAATTGTTAACAGCTATCTCAGGGTACCCCTGCAAGCAGCAGTTGCTGCAGTGTCAACATACCTTGAGATATATACACAATGCCTCCAGAGACTTTATAACTTGGTTGCTAGCCAGTGCTGCTGCATCCTTGCCGCTACTATTACCTCTGCCGGTTAAATTAAGACAGGCCAACATGCTACAATCACACCTTCATTTTGTCAGGTAGACCTATGGAGATAAAGACAGCCCCAAATCAAAAGAGAGTCCCTGATCACAGCGAGAGGCAGATGTATTAAAGCCAGACCAAACTGTAATTTTTCTAGTGAACATAATAATTCCACTCTTTGAAGAGCAGCATGCAGAACCAAAAGATGCTAAACCAAGCATGGGGCTGGCCACGTCTCAGACACTACTGAGGTAGAAAAAGCTGCTTCCTAACAAGAGCACAGCACTTCTCAAGCCCGGGTTCCCTGCCAGCCCGTCACAGCAGGACAGCAAGGGGGTGTGGAGAACACTAAGGAACACAAAGAGGGCATGGTGCCAAGTTAAGGACTCTCTTGACCTTTTTTCCACTGAGTGATGCTACCTTTCCTCACCTTTCCATCACCTGTGTGATGCCCTCACATGTAGGGCCGTGCGCAGCTCCCTGATGACCACAGTGTCTGCGCTTGGAGAGTCAGCAGGGTTTTCCACTCACACAGGAAAAATGGCCAGATGGAAGCACAAGGGACAGCCAAAGGAAGAAAAAAACAGTTGGAGTCACCTTCAAGAGGGAAAACGGAGCAAAGAAAGCATTGCTCTCCATCCAGCAATTTTTGTGTTCCCTGTAAAATCCCTGGCTACAGTAGAGGAACTCCACAGGGAGAGGAGGAAGAAGTTTCCAGCTGAGGGACCCTAAGTGCTGTCAGAGCTTCAGGTTGACATGCACACTCCTTTGGCCAGCCCCTGCCACACAAGTTTAGCCCCCTCCAACACATAGCCTGTTTTCTCACCGACTTGTACTGCACTAGGACTGCAAGGAGCCTTTGAAATCAAAGCGTCTGATTCTTCCCCAAAGCTGTTTTTACACCAGGACAATTTCACTTCCTTCAGCAGGGCTTAATCCCAATTTGTACTTCGCTTGAGAGCAGAATCAGGCCCACAAATCTTTTGAGATGCTGCAGCGATGCTGAATTAGTGTCAACATTTTTTTTCCAAGAAGCATCATTCCAAATAGACGCCTACCCCTCACAGAAGAAGGGCAAGCTCTTAAATGTGGTAATTAACAGGCAGCACTACAACAAATACTGTAAACATTAATAATGTGAAATCTTTAGCAGACTTCTTGCGTCTGCTTGTAGAGGGTTTGTTTTCCATGGAAGACAAAGCAGTGACTGTGTGTAAATTACTCTCATGTCAAGTGCTAAAATGCAATAATGTACCACTCTAGAACATGCATAGAAATGATTACTTTGCTTTGCCATGTATTCTATACTAAAAGCAGTAGCCTAATCATCTGAGTAAAGTTGAATGGGCTGTTATGCACCCACAGCACAGCCCAGGAGCTCTTACATATTGTGATTTGGAATCACAACATTCACATTTCTCATTCAATGCAGCATTTCTCACAGAAAGCCAAGATCAAGTGGCACAGAGAAACTCCCTCACCCACATCAGATGAATGCCTGCAAAGAAGCCCAATTATACCATCTACAATAATGTCCCATGTTTAGTCCTTGCGGCACTCAAGGCTGCACTATCCAGACAACAGAATCAGTGGTCCACTCTCTCCTTCCAGCTTGGATATTGCGCTCTCTAGCTGTGCTGGACTACAAGGAGCCTCATCCATGGACAAGATTACGAGCATTCCTACTTCGGGACACTCCTAACTCCTTCACGCACTGCTCCAATACAGAAATCCAAGAAGAGATTGCAAAGGGAATTTATTCCTTCTCATCCCGTGTGCCTTGGAGCAGCAGAGAAAAATGTCCCAGTCAAAACCTGGTCTTTTGTGAAGAAGCTGGGATTTGCCAATACAACAGCTCTCTTCCCCCCAACACTTTGTCCTGTTCCTCTAACTCTGTCCTCTGGAGTTGCCAGCACAGGGCAGAGATTGCTGCCACTTATCTGCTGGGGAAATCCCTGCTGGGCAGGGGGAGCTGTGGTTTGCGAACTGGCACAGCCAGCATCTGACATTTCCTCGCTGTGGTTGCCCTCACAGGGGGAAGTTGACTTTGGCTGGAGCACTGTGTGTTCTGGCTAACCCAGCTGGCAGACAGATCCACAGGGACTGCTGGCAGTGTGAGCCAGAGCAGCCTGAGGCTGCAAGGCTGCACTCCCATGTTCAGGAAAGCTTGGGGCAGAGACACCAAGTCCAGCGCAGAGCACAGCCTTCATTGCCCCCATAAAAGCCCGAGCCAGCTCACAGTGAGGTCGGTGCCAAGGCTCCTGTACGAAAGGGAATCCAGCTTGTTCAGAACAGCGTCTTCTGTGTCCCTGCCAAACCCCACAGGATCTCAGGTTCAGTGTTAGTCATGCTGCTGGTGGTAGTACACATTTATGGGGCCTGTTGTTGAGGCTCTGCCATTTACCGCTTTGTTGATTCACGAAAGTCAAGTCGGCTTAATCTTATTGTGTTAATAGATCTAAATACGGACATAAAGAACTTGAGCATACATAAGCACAATGAATATGAGTCTCCCATTCATTCCTGCATAGTACACAGTAAATTGCCAGTGCAGTCCTTTCAGCTTACTAACATCTTTAGACTTTGCCTCACAAAGATTACGTTCCCCACTCAGCAATTCAACCTCCTTCTAATACTTTTAAAACAGAGGAAAGGCCAAGACCCCGTGAGAAGATGCCAAAGATCGAATGGTTGGCCCTGAAAGCAGATGAAGTGCAACAGCCAGTAAAGCAAACAAACCATGCCAACAGTGGTGCTCTCGAGCAAAGGCAGTACAGTTTCTGTTCTGGCATCCGCATAACCCGAACACTTAGCACACACAATGCAGATCTCTGCAAGGCAACAGCGACTATCTGCTTGGAAGGAGTCTTTGCTACTTGGAACTTTTTCAGGCTCTCTCAGTGCTGTGGCTTTTCTTATGCTTCCCTCACCCTTCTGGTCACTTTGGAAACAACAAATTCACTGGAGCCCAGCCTGCTGCTCTTACTGGACCCCAGAAAGCTGCAACAGCTCAAGGCTGGAATGCACTAGATGATAATTTGTTTGCTTCCTAACAAAAAAGGACTTCCATTTCCCTCTGAACCACGCTAAGCACACATCAGGAAACGAGCATTCGCAAGGCTGAAATCTCAGCATCGAGCATTATTTAAATTTGTAGGGCTATTTAACGATCATCACACACTTGATCCTAACAGTGCAAGTGATTTTCTATCGGAGCATTTTTTTACCCTCTTCAAAAAAGGAAAACTGCCCCTCCAAATATAAGCACTGCTTGTTATTTTGAGGCAGTGAGGCAAAACATACAGCACATACACCACATTTGGCTTGCTTAGCAGATGTCTACAGATCACTTGATGTTAATTTCAACATAAAAGCTATTATATTTCTGGCCTTGCCCTATTAGTTGTTAAATAATTATTTATGCTTGGCAGATAAATTCTAGGAACGTTGAATAAAGCACATCAACCCTACTAAACTAACCATATTTGACACAACAGTTTTCACTCACAGAAGACCCTAGATGTAATGTTTGTTGCCTATATGATTCTGTTTCACAACCTAAAAGGCAATCCCGTATTTATATTTAAACGTAAACTGCATATAATATGCGTTCCAACATTACTTCATAGGCACAGAATTAGCTTGTTTGGTTCACTGGCATTTATGACTATGTACTATAGCTAGTTTCAGTTCATAACTCAGTTTATCTAAATAATCTCCTATTCACTTCACAATTCTGGCACTAGTTAGTATGTTTTTCCATAGATGTTTTGGCGTTGCCTATCTAGTTTGCTATACGTGGGGATCAGTTAGGAAGTGGTGTGTTGTGGCCTTGATGGATACAAAACAAAATAACAACTGGAAATGTAGACTTCCTTAATTAATATACTCAAGCAGCTAACCCTTCTTACATGAGTCCTATTTATACACACTCCAAACTGCAATTGTTGTGCATTCTGGTTGAATGGTTTGTGAATTCCAAACAGCCAATCTACAACAAAACTTGGAAAAGGTATTGAGTGCAAGGCCCTGTATGAAAGCCTTTCAACCAAGTCTTTGGACATCCATATGTTGTTGTCTGAAGAAATTTAGTTGATGCGCTGTCCTTCGTGAGCATACTTTAGTGTAATTACACTTTTGTATCCTTAACAAGCAAGTTAAAATTTAAAGATTTGAAAAAAATAAGGAAATTGAATGTTTCACTGTGGAGAACTCATTCAATATGCCTATTTCTATTTCATCTGTCTGGTTAAAATAACACAGCTTCTCTATTATCGCAGAAATATACATTATGTCTGCACTTAAAGGTCGTGTGCAGTTTATGGTTTGTTTGTGTGATAAAGTTAAATAAAAATTACTAATCCAAAAAAAGAGAAGGAATGCTTACAGCATACTGCGCTTCCTGTCCTAAAAGCTGTGCAGCATTTTTTTCCACTGTTGACAATTAAATTAAACTCACTAAAGTTATTAGAATGCTTTCAGCTGATTTCAGTGGATATTGGACAGACCCCTTTTGCAGTTGGGATGCCTCTATTCTAAGGCAGCTTAATTTCAGTGGGTAATTGTGCTATATATTACCGATAGAAAAATATCTAAGCTTAGAGGCAGTTTCCCCCTTTAATTTCCAAGCCAGCCCTGTTCTGCTTCTCCCAGAAAGCCAAGCCGCATGCCGAGGCCTGACTGTTCACGGTTCTTCCCACTTACACCCCAAACCACCAAGGTGCGAGCCTGCAGCACCTCTGCTCTAGCTTGTTTTAGAACTATTTTGTCAGGCCGCAACATGTTTAAAACAAGGACTTTAATCCAAGCAGGGAAATCACTGTCAGGTCTGAAGGCTGAGAGATAGGAGGAACCTGGAGGCAGCCACTGGAATGTTCCAGCGCTCCTCACAACCACAGCTGCTTCAGAAACCTCTACAGGAGTAACGGAGGAATTCACGTGTGCTTCAGGAAGTGACCTGTCTCCAGGGCTTCTTGTGCCATTTCTCCCCTGGCACAACGGAAACAAAATGGTCAGTCTTAACCAGGAGCTTGCCATTTAATGATAACCTAAGAAAGAGCTAGGAAAGAGAGCTGAGGTCCCCTGTTCCCTGGATACCTACATTCCAGGCTGCTCTGCAGCTACAGCTTTTGTGCATCTCAGCCCCGTGATGAGCCTCGTCTACATTTGACCTTTGCACACGCAGATTTTAAGCCTGGGTTAAAAATGATCAACAGATGAGAGCTGTGGATGTTGTTTCACTTCTGTACCCAGGAGGCAGGGGTTGTGGCCAAAAGCAGGGTTTGTTGTAGGGCTGGTTTTACAATTATTATTGATGACAAGCCAATTTCTCTTTGTTGATGTCTGCTGCATGTGATAATGCAATGTTTCCTTGAACATCTTGTCATAAACTAGCAAAGGTGAGCAACTGGCGAGGCGGAAAAAGCGAGTAGAAGAGACAGTAAATAAAATCATGCACATCAAATATTATTTATTAAACACACATGCTTTTTTGACATATGAATTTGATGTTATTATTTCCTTTGCTTTCTGATAAAATATACCCACTTGTTACATACAAACTTTATAGCTGGCTAATATAGCACTTTTTCACATGCCAGCAGGTTTCCTTAGCTTTGTTAGCTAGAAGCAATTAAAGATGCGGAGACTATGTAGTGCAGCAGGAAGGCAACACCCTTGCTAGAGCAGGGAACTGGAATCATTAAACCCAACGTTAACCCCACTTGTGGCATTAACCTAGGCAAATCTTTTCTCGTGCACACCTTTTTCCCCTGTGTTGGAATGATACTGCAGGTCTGAGGGAAGCTTTGCAACATCAGCAGTTTCTAGGATGAAGTTTTAAGATCTTCAATTGAACACCTGTACTATAAGTTTCATTAACAACTGACACCATTTATCAGACATTCCTAGGTTACTTGCAGCCTTTTCATTTTTAATCCAGTGTTAATAATACCTCACTCTGTGAATAAGAATAACATTTAAAAACCAGAGAGATATACGCTTTAAAAACAAGACCACAGGGAAACAAAAAAAATGTCCATGACGATCCCCACTACTCCCTGAACTTGTTTAGGAAAAGGTCAGTTCAGTCCTGAAGAAGACATCCCAGCCATGGAAAGCAGAGGACTGGACAATTGCAGTCAAGTGCTTTGTCTGGCTGTGACATTGGTCAAAGAAAGTGGCCTATAAACAAGGTTTCAGGAGGTCTAGCAGTGCTGTTATGAATTTCTTTTGAAGAGAGTGCATATTTAACTTGCCAGGACCTCAGTTTGGCTATCCCTATAATTCCAAGGCATCTACTATTCTCTTCAATGCAATATGGAGCCTAAGGAGAGGCCATCCTTAGACAATCACATGCTGAATACAAAAATGACAAAAAAATGTCCATTATATGCAAAGTAGGCAGACAGGCAAAACCTCCAGCAGACAATTAGGCTCAATAGTTTCTGTCAGATGATAAAAAGCCTGACTTTGCACATTTTTTTCTGGCACAGTTTGTTTTATTTTGGTAGGCATCCTAGTGGATGTTTTTTCCAAAACTCCAGTGTAACACTCAGGGATGTCTTTGCCGCAAGCGCTGTTGGAAGGTTTAACTACAAACTGGATTACCCAGATGTGGGTACCTTTCAAATTCCACTGCCATCAATAGCAATTCTTGGCAGGCTGGTACAGCTGAAAAGTGCTATCACTGCTACCATTGGGTAAATTGCTAATTCACAGCAAAATTAGAGAAGAAAAAGATTAAATTGTACAATCTGGGACTTGTAGGCAGACCTGTACAAGTGGCAAACACCCCTGTATAGATACCAGGGGATACAGATTGGCAGTATTTTAATCTCCAATTAATTAACACCCTCCACATCTACTACCTCTAGCACAAATAAAGTTGCTCTGTGACTTCAATAATTTTGTTTCCACTCCCCACCATGGTTCTGTTTGACAGAGACCAGGTATGATAAAGACAATTCAACGCTGGCCTAAAGCTTCCCAGCTTGCTTTGGGAACACTTTCCGTACAAACTGGGATCAGACTACATATGTGCATTTGGCTGCCTGAAGTCTTTCTCTGACTCTCTGCAAGTCTCCACTCTTTTTAATCAGGGCATTTCCTCATTTAATGGCTGGGGCAGTGCAGCCTCCAGTAATCAGCAACTTCAGCACTGATTGCAGGACTAACACCCACATTCCCACTATTTAACCGCAAAGCAAAAGGAATTCAGCAACACCTTCATTTTTCACCAGAAAAGCAAAACCTTCACTTACCCAATTTTCTTGCCTGCTTTTTTTATATCTTTAACAAAAGACTCTAGTTAGAGGTTAGAGGCTTATCTTATTTTCATACCTCCAGGGTTCTAAGGTTACACAAGGGCTAGTGTATATGTAGATCAGCATTCATATAGTGGTTTTTTTTGTTTCTCTTGCTTATGACCAAGCAATGGATAACTGGTACCAGGTTCCTCTCCGCTATTTCTTCATTTCAGTAAAAAATGCACCGGTCCTGATAAGTATTCAGCCACAGCACGTCTGCCTCGAAAAACAAAGCTGCTCTCCCATAGCCTCTGTAAATGATTTGAGGAGGTTTACACCTCAGTCCAAACATCTGCGGCTACAATTCCACCCCTGCATGCTCACACTCCGTGTTTACAAATGCAAGAACTTGGGTTTAAGCACAACACGGCCCTGCAGTGTATCCAAGTCTCTAGACTTTTATGCCCTACATACACTGTGGAATTTCCACTGTGCATACAAAATTATTCATGACAGAAACATTGAAGGACCACCCTCCCCCTCCCTCTGTGTGAATACCGATGAGAAAAATAGCAAGAGGTTTTCTTTTTCTTCCCGATCATAGTGAGGAGAAGAAATTTAAAAACAACATGTATGGGGGGGGGAAGGGAAGGGAAAGTCACTGCAAAATGTTGAAGACCAGGGGTGCGAGTACATACTTGTATTAACATCTTCCATCCCTGGAGCTGCAGTAATTTGCATGACATTATCTACCTGGGATGTTGCTATGGTTATCACCATACATAAGTAATTACCAGGGCAAATTGCACATACAGCGCACAGATTCATGCTGTCAGAAGCAAAGGATCTTTTTATACACTTGAAAATGTAAATGTTGGAAAAAACACTAATCACAAAGATTTCTGATAAGAGAAAACTTCAAGACTGCTCCTGAGTGATCTAAAATGGTTGTTAACTACGCTTATTGACATCAGTACCTTAAGGGTCAACTCAGACCGTGCCTAAGTGAGCCAGACACTGCACAGGCTCAGTAGAAAATCAGTAGAAGCAGTAACCAGTAGTAGTAACCACAAACTAATCAATAGAAACAGTGGAAAATCCCTGCCCAAGGAGTTCACAGCACAACTAGATGAGAAAGGCACAGAGCAAGAGAAGTGGTTTATCACACAGAGCTAAAAAGATTGTCAACCTCATGGTATTGGCATGATTATTTTGGGTAGATTACGTCAAGAAACTTGATTCAGGCAAGCTAGGCACAAAAAGATGAAAAGAAGAGAAGGAGGAGAGAGTGATATAGACTACACCAGGGATACGGTGCTGTGATGAAGCAGCTATTCAGGACAGGCCAAAACTAAGTCTAATCAAAGCAGTTCTCGAAAAGTTCCCCCAGTTTCCCTCCTGCAATGTTTCTGCTGCTGTTTGCAGGCTGGGATCTGATTGTGCTGTGATCTCTTAACTTCTAGTTTCCCACAGGAGCCAAGACAAAAGTTACAGTCCAGCCCAGCTGAAGAGAGAAATTAACACCTAGCAGAACTGGCTGAAAGTACAAACACAGGGTATGTAATAGTAGATCATCCAAAATACATTAGACATAAAAAGTTCATTCTGAAATACTGCAACAATTACATTTCCAATAAAATACAGCAGCGTGGTATACAAACAGCTTGAGCTGCAGTCTCTTGGTGTCAATGAAAATTTTTCAACAGCTTTGATGAAGGTGTCCTGTGCCCTAAGGAGAAGACAAGGTTTTCAAAGATAGTGTTGCTGCTGTGGTCTGAGTAAAGCATGTTAGGCTAACTGGAATGTAAAAATACAAATCTGGAAAATACAAAATAGGTTTCTATTATTTAATTTGAGGTGACGTACATTAGCCTCATATCCATCCAAACCAATCATATGTTCTGTGTACAGAGGAGTACTATAACATTGTTATTCTGGATTGACAGAGTATAGTAGAATTGAAGAGAAAAATTGTTATCTTTTTCCATTTCTAGCTTCTCTGTAAAACAAGTTCTTTTGCTTGCTCAGAAATCATCTGCGTCTCACAGACATTTATCTTTACCTCCTAATAATATTAACTGAATTATCAAAGATCACAATTCTCCCTAGCTGAGCTGCAGAATATCTTTTTTCAGTGCTGAAACAGGCTCTTGTCCTAGACCTAGCCTTTCACCAATCTCCCTGGGAGACCAGGCAGCCTGCCACACTGACCTTAAGAATGATGGGACTGGTACTTCCCTACACCCACCACCAGTAAGTTAAGCTCACTTGCATTCCAGCATACAGCCCCAGAGTGCCACCATGAGAGCCTGGACTGCTGAGTTAAATCTACTCTCTCATTCCTCCAGGTTGCCTCAGGGGATTATTAATCATAGCTACACGAGACTTTGAAATGTACTCGATTTGTTGATGAGAAAACCAGTAAGTGTATCGGTGTTTTACCTATTTACATAGGGATCTCTATGTAAATGGAGCCAGCTCCATGAGGCACTCCATGCGAGCAGGAAATAAACAAATGAGTTTTGCAAAGGACAGAAGAAGAAAAGTATCTGCTCCAGGAATCAGCCAGGATAAGTGAGTCTTTGCATGATGGTTAAGAGAGATGCACAGTCCATAAAGATTTGGAGGAGGCAGAAGAGTTCAAGCAGTTCTGGGGGCTGACTTTTTAACCAAAGATATATTTGTACTCTAAGAATTTTTAGGTGCTGCATCACTCGTGCTTTCACCATATCCTTTCAAACCAAACTATGACTCAGTCTTTAGGCCGGAACCCCATTCTAGTTTTAACATGGACTTCAAATGTAAGTAAGAGTACACAAATGTCCTACTTAGAAAGCTACACTATGACAATAAGTATTGTGACTATTTTAGCAGGTGGGACTCAGAAAACGCTCTGGTAGAGATGATATGTTCTGAGAAGAGTTTTGCTACTAAAAATACGATAAGAACAGGTATTAGCCAGCAGACAGTCAGAAAACGTGGCACCGCAATGTCCAGAAATACTGACTAAAGATGCAAGATATAAGTGTACCTTGTTGGGATAAAAGCAGACTGAAGACAAAGTAGGATATGAAACAAGTCATCTCAGGCTCTATCCACGTAACTGGACCCACATCATGACAGGCATATTGTAGCTCTAAGTATATTTCC
The DNA here is from genome assembly GCA_013398295.1 of Chionis minor. NCBI lineage: Eukaryota > Metazoa > Chordata > Aves > Charadriiformes > Chionidae > Chionis > Chionis minor. The sequence continues at coordinate 1,914,891 of VZSF01004217.1, read as the reverse complement.
GTCAAAATAGTTTGTTGACTGTAAATATATCAGTGAAAAGCAAAGTAAATATGTGAAGAGCGAAATGCAAGATGGAAAAAGTGAGATAAATATTGTTAGATTCAGGGGAAAAATGCTATAAACAGTAAGCAAAGCTCTTTGATTTGCACTGTTTTCCAGCCCATAAAACCCTAATATCTGCCAGCGTTTCATTAAAAGCTTACAAACTACCCAGCATGCCTGCTGCTGCATAAATGTATTGCTAAAAAACACCGTCAATGGTACAGACATGGTATTTTGCAATGTTTCAAAGAAACCTTATGTGTATAAAACCCAGACGCATTACTGAAAGAAGTGTAGATTACGAAAACAGCACCTTAAACTCTAAACCTAATTAATATTAATCTTTTGGTAGCAGTAGGTTTCTCTCAGCAGAGATGTTCATAGTAATACTAAACCAGGAAATACCAGTATCTCAGAAAAAATTATTCAGTATTTTAAGAAATAAGTGTTGTGGATAAAGGGTTTAAGAGAAAACTTTTATTATTTTGTGAGTTGAGTAGAAGAAGTAGAAGGCACAACTTTTCACAGATGATTGAGAGTTGAAGGTGTTTGATGAAGTCATAATAACCCAGTGGCAAAATCTGTAAATGCTAATCCAAGTGATACAAAAATCTGGCAAGACTAAGACTGACTGGATCAACAACTGTTTTGACTGAACACACAGCCTATTCTCAGCATTAAAATCTAAGACTTCAGCCCTCTAAGGACAAGTAATGGCAGTATCTTCCCTTTTCCACGAAAAGTCATATTGGATCAGTCAAATTTGTACTGTTATTACAAACGGTCCTGAACCAAGTCTAGAGGAATCAGACCATTTGTGGTTTCCCATCTTTAGTAAGATCACTGCATTTCAGGGCTCGCTCACACTTGAATCCAAACACAGGGCAAAATCAAAATGTTCCGATGGCCAGAACCCGTATTCCTAAGGCAAACCTTCCCAATGTCTGGAGGCTTTCAAATGAATGACCACGTATGCACTTAGCCCATTTTGCATTGCTGTTACCGTCGCTTTTCTCACAGAAGCAACTCCAAACTGTTCTGACAACTGAGCATAAAGATTCATTTCTCACATCCCTCAAATAACTTCACATTCCTCCGCTACTAAGATCAAACATCAAGCTACTGTGTTACAACACTGATAGGGAGAACGAGGGGTAAAACATACCTGTTACTCATGCAAATGACTTCTCTCTGTTAACTACCAGCATAATCTAGCACCACATGGATCAAGAAGGTAAAAATTCAGCACCTCAACACAGCCTCACCTCTGGAATAACATCGGAAACAATGCTATAAATGTAGGAATCAGGCACAGGAATACTACAAGACTGAGACACAAAGAAGAACTATATCTGAATTACTGCACAAATACAAGATTCCTGAATATGCTAACAAAAACGTGAAAAATTTTTTGTAGGTATACGCTTAATTTAAAAAAAAACCAACCAAACAAAACAAAAAACCAAATGATAAAAGCATTGCATCTCACTAGCTTTGTAAACTCAATCACAGTTGATACAATCAGCGGAACCATTTCCAAGCTGCCCCATGCATATCACAGCACTGAAGCACTTGCTCAGCCGAGGACGACCGAACACACCTCGAGGTCCAGGCCTAAACCAAAGGGCAGCTCACGCGGCCGAAGTGAAAAGGGTGCATTAGTGTTTAGCTCTGGCTAGACTTAAGCAACAACATATCTGATTGTTTAAATGTTTGAAACGTCCCACTGTCCCCAGTGGTCCCCAGGTGATGCACAGCACTCTCCTTCACGCATTGCATGAGTCGCAACAGGCAGGAACCAGCAGATGTGGAAGTCTTTGGCATCATCTTCTTGCTGCTGTCACAGCCAAGCCCTGTGCCAAGCTCGGCTACACACGAGGGTTCAGGTCAAAACAGGTGTCTGTTGGGGTAACAAGAGGGGAAGGGGTGCTGCCGTTGGGTTCAGCTTCTCGCACGTCAGTGCTAGCGGTGCAGCCAAAGGCCACATCATAAATACAGTTTTATACACCCCGCGGACCCAGCTAGCACCTCAGACATTGCAATTTGAAACTAGTAGCACCCTCAGGTCCAAAGTGACGACGGACAGACGAGCCCCCGTGGCGGTCCTTCAGTTGCAGTTTTAAACAAGACCCCTTTGCAACAGGATTGTTAGCGTACAACGCGTCACATGCAGCGACCATCCTCCTGAGCAGCAAATTAAGGATGTAACATAGGAAGAGGAAATACATTAGGTGCAGATTTCAATTACTTCTGCCTGGACTTTTACAGTCTGGAGCAAAATAAATTGTAATGTAAGGAGAAAAAAAAAAAAAACCAAACCTTTTTTCCTGTGCTAAATCATTTATGTTTTCTTTTTCCTGCATTTTTCAGGACGTGGAGTTTGCTTCCCTCAGAGCGGCAGCGACCCTGTTAGGGTAAATATCCTCCATCAGAGTGCTGACAGCCTCTGGCTTTCTCCCTTTTTTGGGTACCAGCTCGCTGTAACACTCAACACAGAGCCACAGGCGGGTTTTTCACTTGTAGCCATATTGTCACTTGCCTTAAGAAGGAAAAAAAAAAATAAATTGAAGAGTCCTACTTTTGTCCTTTCCTAACCAATTCAGGACGGCAGCAGAAACCCATCAACCCGACAGCCTGGAGGGACAAACGCCGCCGAGCCGCTGGTTTTCCCGCGGCGCACGTTATGCGCACGTTGTGCCGCCAACACGCGTGGAGAAGGACCCCAGGTCGCCCACCCGGGACCTGCCGGTCGGGGCCCCCCCCCGCACCCCCCCGCGGCGGCCGTCGGGCAGCGGCTCGCCCCGCTCTGCAGACGTGGCGCCGGGCCGGGCCGCCCCGCGCT
>VZSF01004217.1:1870802-1911813 GCA_013398295.1 Chionis minor | reverse complement strand
GTGGGCGCGGGGAGGGGAGGCGGCTGTGGGGCCGCGCCTCGCTGTGTCCGAGGGGGCGGCGTGGGGAGCGCGGCGGGAGGGCGCTGCCCGCCCCGCTCCTGCTCCCCGGCCGGGGCGGGGGGGCGCTGGCGGAGCCGGTGCTGCCGCCGCTCCGGTGACAATCCTGTCACAGCCCGCTGGTTTTGCGAACCAGCAACCAACAATTCATCACCTCCGCGTTTCTCTCCTGCCTCGGCTGGTCCTACAGCCATCAGCTTCGTGGAGGAGCTGCTGCACTCGGTGCTGGACCTACCTCGCCCGCTGCTGGAGGGCTCCTTACCCCTGGCTCGCTTGTCAGGACCAAATTATTATAATTTGACTCGAGTTTAAACCATTCCTTCTTCACAGCTCCGTTTGCAAGTCCGCTTGAAGCCATCTTCCCCCAACTTTTACACTGGCGACGTCTTTGCCTACTGTCTTACAGCGTGGCTCTCGCTTCCACGTGGCTCTTTACGCCAGGAGCAGAGTCTGTGCAACAGTTGCTGCTTCTCCCTCCTTTACACCTAGACAGGGAGTCAGATGATTAATTAGAACTAACAGTAAAGATCCTTTTATATATTTACTAACAAGAAAATAGTTGAAAATACCTGCATGTTCTCACTAAGATTAGCTTTGCCTTTACTCCCCTTCCACGGGAGTGGTACTTACTCGTTGTATGGCTGTCTAGTCCCATCATAAGCTCTTAGTGCAGTATCACTGTAGTCTCACAGACTGACCTCTTCATCCTTCTGGAAGCTTCACTGCTATTTACCTGCATCTCAGTGAGTAAACAGAGAAAGTGGTTATCAGAAATTACTAATTTCACCCACATCATTTCAAGAAGGAACAAAAGAAACAATGTTCTCAACATACATGATCTATGACTTAGATTCTCACGAAGTGTATCACTAAAATGGATGTGACTTTTAAAAATTGGTCTACACTTACACAAGTACAGATATTTTAATTGGGCATATGATTTAACAATAGAGTTGTTTAAAGTTTTTACAACTCGGCAAGGGTGGAAGCTTAACTTTTAGTAAGCTCACTGCGTGTGCCTTGGAGAGGTGACATAGGCATGTTAAGCTACAGCTACAGTCAATAACTTTTTACCTGGAGGTGACTAAAGCATCCCTCTGAGGACCAAAACATTGTGGGGTGAGCATCGTGCAGCAGAACACCAGAGATATGGTTCTTGGAGGGCCCTGTGGGACATTTTCGTAACTTTCAGCATTTCCTAACCTCGTAATTTCAGGTATCATACTGGGAGGTAGAGCAGAGAGATTTCAAAAACATTTCACTTTCTTCTTTTTATTGTGGTTTAATAATTAGATTTACTGAGAAAAACAGTTTTGTTATGGGCAGCCTCTGCAGTGAGAATTACAAATAGCGTCACTTCTCAGCAAGTGAGCAGCTTTTAGGAAGAAGATATTTAATGAAAAGCTGTATTTCAATGTTTACTGGGAGAAAACAGGAACATATAGTCTGCTGCTCTAGCCAAAGTGCACGTGACCAACACTGGGGTTGTAATCCCAGGGCTAGAGAGCAGTAAAGCAAAGCTACTCGCCTTCTTCCAGCAAACAAAAAGGAACTAGCTAGTATACAGAAAAAGCCCTGCAGACTCAACTACCTGCAGCCTCAGTGGAGGAGCAGCTGCACAGTACAATCTTGGTTTAAGATGCTGGCGCATCCCGACTCGTAATCACGTCACGACCTGGGAGAGCATCTGCCCTTATGACAGATCCCACAGCAGGGGCATCTCTTCTCTCTGTCTTCCCACACCGGGTCACTTGACAAGGGAAGAATTGTGCATTGCTCACCCATGTGCAGTACCGCAACTCACCTGGCTTTGGAGAAGCATGCCATAATCCTGGTGCAGCATCCAAAGACTGCATTAAGGGACTGAGATGGGCTAAGAAGGAGGGGAGTGGGGCTGCAGTCCCCTGAACCTTCTCCCTGCCATTTGTAATGGGCCTATCATTTTCAGAGAACATAAAAGATGGTTACAGATCCTCACAATATAAACATTTTTGTTCTTTATAGGGGCCAAGGCCAGAGTTATCAACATACAGTTGTACTCACATCAGGTGCAGAGGGGAAGCCTTCCTCTTTCAGCTGCTTCATAGAAGCGGTTTCCTTGCCCCAGCTTTATTTCATCACCAGATGTCTTTGCAGACCAGCAGCTTAAATCTCTGTAATAGGAGGTTGTATGTACCTGTTGCATGGGTCCTCTAGCTGCTTTATTACATAGATGTGGGAAACCAATACCAACTGTAACCCCACCTAAGTTAAAGGGAGAAAGTAAGCTTTCAGGTATACACTTGTGCATATAAATTCCTGCATATGAGCGAACATTTTGTGTCTATTGACACGTTTCTTGAATTTGCTGTATTCAGGAATTAACTATTTAAAATATAAGCACTAAGCCTTCTCAGACTGCCCAACAAACATGAGCTCCACTACACTTAGAGTGATCCCGAGCCACTTTACAGGTAATTTACAGTCCATACAATAGCTTTTTACCCATGGGAGCCTGCAGGCAAACTATTTCTTTGTCTCCATCTTCAACTGGGAAGCAGAGTGAAACAGTGCACATGAATGCAATGGACCTATAAAAACAAGAGTACAAGTGAAAAGAAAGAGGCATGAAACATTTTCTGGTAAACAGTCCTGACTTCTTTCATGTTAAAAATACCAGAGAGCTACTAGAATCACTTATTATAACTAATACTTTTAACAATAGAAAGAAATATCAGCTAAACCAATTAGGTAAAATTTATTGTGGGGCAAGTCTATTGACAAATACAGTCCATCCTGCAGTGAAAGGGACCCCTGGCATTCAATTCCCCATGAGATTTATACAAAAGGAAAAAAAGGTTTTCCAGTCAGTTAACTCATACTTTACTACTTGAGAAAGCAAATTCAGCAGCTCCTTTTTTCCTCCTGTAGCTTAGAAATAGCATGTTTATAAAGTCAGTCTGATACTATCAGACTCTCACAAGATGGCTGGAAATTCAGCAGAAGCTGTTGCTGTTACTTGACTCACTGCTTTCGTAACTAAAGCTTGGGAAGAGATGTTGCTTCACTAGTTGAGCAGTTCCAGTGGGCCTGGGTCGATTTCTCTGTGGAGAACCAAGATGGTGAATTGCAAAGAATGTTTATAAGAGTACAGAACTTTTTCCTGTGTCCTTTGGCTACCTGGAGGTTTAGGGAGCTCACCTGTTGAATCTCAAGGCAAGCTTTAGACAAGTCAACTTCTGCTTTGCTTGCTTTACAAGTGACATATAACTAGTCCATAGGTGTGGTGATTGAGCCGCTGGGGAATGGTCGTTTAGATTATCTGGAGTTGACCACGGGATGGTCACCAGACTAGGTGCAATGCAATTACATCCAGTTTGCTCCTGTACCTCATGAGCAGTGATACAAGGGTTAAAATGGCTGATGTGCCTAAAGCCAATCTGGACACGCAGAGGAGACATGGTGCTAACTGCCCCAGTTCCTAGAGCAGGGTACATAGTTTCCCACAGGCCAGTGCCCAGAATATAATAAACTTACTTACCTACAAATTGTGGGATTAAAGCTGCATTCTTGTTTTAGATAAAGGTTTTTATCATCTGATCTGTACCTGGGACAGAAGCCAGTTTCACAAGCTGAAACCCAAACTGGTGGAGTTCAGCAATTAGAGCCACGCCTTGGGAGATTTATTCAGAGAACCTAAATGGTAGAGGAGAGCATTGCCTTTTTTTTTTTTTTAACATAGTTTTTCAGGTTGGTTTTATCTGCAACTGTATGCAGAACTTTTCAAAGGTGGAAGTTTCCCCGGGAGTATGTTAATACCTTCACTCCTGCTGATTTCATCAGGACTCGAGGCTAGCAGCTTTACACAGGACACTGGTTTATAGCCCAGCTGCCAGCAATGACTGGAGACTTACTGTAGACGAGCTATTGCTTTAGTGAGTAACAGGCATTCCTGGCAACACAAGCAATACTGCTTTTTACTGGGAAAGAAAGAAAAGAAATCGAAGTGGAGGAAGAGGAATGGAAGACTGTACCTGGTGTACACAGCATTACACAGTCATATAACTCACTCCACCTGAGCATCAATCTGCTGGAAAGCAACAGGAGAAAGTGCAGGTGTCCAGGAAATCCTAGCTTTTTGCCCCAATTGCCTCCAGCAAGCTGCAGTACAGGCTTTCTCCCAGCATGAAGTCAGTGTCGTCTTCTCTGAGCCCAGCACGGCCACTCCCTTTTGACAGTGAAGAACAGGTCTCCCTAAGTTAGTAGATACAACCCAAGAAATCCAGGTGTTATCTGAGGTACTTTGTTCATTGTCATGTGTTCATTGTCATGTGTGACTTCCATTTCAGTTATTCATAGCAATATTGAGTAATAGAGACATATCCCTTAAGATAATTGGCAAAATGCAAGAAAGCCTTAGCCAGTAGGGCAGCTTTATAAGTTTTAGGCACTGTGGTTTTGTGGAAAATCGGGTCCAGATAAAGATTACTAAAATTGGACTGACGTGCAGCTTGTTTTTCTGTCAACTCCTAAGGATGCTGGTCTCTTTTTACAGGAAGATTGTGGATAGAATAGATGACAACAAAGATGGCTATCTCACAACAGAGGAATTAAAAAACTGGATTAAACGGGTACAGAAACGCTATATCTACGAAAACGTGGCTAAAGTTTGGAAAGACTATGATCTAAACAAGGACAATAAAATCACCTGGGAAGAATATAGACAAGCCACATACGGTTATTATCTAGGTAAGATAACATTTTGAGATTATATGCTCAAAGACTATTGAGATTATCAGGCATGATTTCATGCCTTACAGTCAAAAGGAGATTGGTGTCACATTTAGGACTCTTGAAAATTGCATTAAATTTTATAGATGCTCAGAGGTCAAAAGCACTTCTTAGTATTGCAGCCGTTTCCACATGGGTCACCAGCACACAGGAGGTTTTGTCGAGGGATTATTAAATGTACTTGTAAAGCTAAATTAAAGTCTCCTCCAGTCAGAAATAATTTTTTTTTAACATTAAAAATGGTACTTTAATTAAAAAAACAATATTAACCAGTATTTGTTAATTCAATCTCTTTAAAATCTTAAGAGTCTAGATGCTAAAAATGTAGGCTGGGTCTAAGCTATGGCAAAGTTCTTGCAGAATAACATACTTCAGAGTGTATCCATCCAAATGAAAATCCTTAACAAATCAGGCAAAAGAAACACGTATTAAAAACATATAACCCCCCGCCCCATTCCCTTTGCTTTTTATAAGTTAACGAGGGGAAAGGAGGAGAAGAGATCACTTAAGCTAAAGGGTAACACTTACAAAACAACAAATTGTTATTAATTGACTGTTTATGCTGGAAATGAGAAGACAGTATCTACCTACCATAGCGGCAGTTTCTGGAGCAAGCTTCCAGTAGCAGTAATCAATAGTAAAGTCTACTTTAGATTAAAATGGAGTTTATTACATTTGTGGAAGGAAATATTTGACACACAATCCCTGGGAGCCCTTCTTAGCTCCTTGTCTTTGCTCTCTGTAATCCCCAAGATTTGGAGGACAGCTACTACATCATGGTCTTGTGTTAATGCACGCTTACAATTCCTATTTGTGATACCTGGCCTAATCTTTTTCAACTGTGTTTTTCTCCCGACGTGAATTTTTAAATTGTTACGAATATTTTCCACGTTTGAAGCCAGTTTAGTGATTTTATTTTAAAAATTCTATCAAATAACATCCGTTTTATGCCACTGAACACCCTGAAAAAATGTCATTGTTTTAAACTGAAAATAATTGTTACGTTCCCTGTAGCAGAGGCGTAGCAGGTAGATAGTTTCAGTTAGTCTGCCAGCTTCTGAAATGACTTTTCTTTGATTTACTTGCTTTTTGAAACTGAAAAGTTTTGTAGATCATACTGATTCCTAAGATGAATAAGACTTCTGTGAATGAAATCTACCCTAAATCCTGCCTAAGCAGTCCTTGTAAAAGCAGATGTAAAAAAACCAAAACAAAACAGAAGAAAACCTATGAAGAATAATACATGATACTGCAAAATCCATTATCCTGGGTACCAGAAAGGTTTACTCAGACACTTACCTATACTACTAAGTCACCTTTAAAAAAAAAAAATCAAACTAAGTGTTTGACCTCTGAATTTAAAATTTCAAAGGAAAGAGAAGTTCCATTTTAACACTGCAGTTATTCTGGCAATAAGCCTTTGTATTTCTTGACTCTTAACAGCAAATTGGGGTACTTAGTTGTGGTAATATGTTTTAAAAAGAACATGGGTTTGAGATAGTCTTGATTAATTTGCAGAAAATCCAGAAGAATTCCAAGATGCAACTGATCAGCACAGTTTCAAGAAAATGCTGCCCAGAGATGAAAGACGATTCAAAACTGCAGATCTGGATGGAGACTTAGCTGCCACTCGTGAAGAATTCACTGCTTTCCTTCACCCAGAGGAGTTTGAACATATGAAAAACATCGTTGTCTTAGTAAGCAGATTAAAACTAATGACATTTTTACCTTTGTTTTTAGATGAGCTTTAAAATGCTTCTCTAACCTCTCCATGCAGGATTTAGAAAGAGGCAACACATAATAGCCAACTGGGGAACAGAAAGGGATGACTTTCATGAAATTCACTTGATTTAGAGCTCTCAGTATAAGAAAGACTTGTTAAATGCACTTAGACAGCTCCTAAATAGAATCAAAAAACAGTCTTGGGCCACGGACTTACACCAAAATAAAAAGAAAGGTCTGCTGACCTGCAGCAGCCAAGTGTTTGATGCATGCTTCTATCTGCCCCTACCTTAAAACTTAAGCATGGTGTCCAGGTGATTCACACAGGGAATTTTTTCAACATGAAAGGATATTTGTATATTCATTGTATAAACAACAGTCACACCGAGTCAGTGAGGGTGCATTTGCCTGTGTACAAGAGCCGGTCAAAGCCTCAAAATGTGAAATGATCAAAGAGGTGAGTAGCCGGAATTCTCAGTTTTCTCTAGATTACTTTGATGCAAAACTATTTTCCAGGAAACCTTAGAAGACATAGACAAAAACGAGGATGGTTTTGTGGATCAAGATGAGTACATCGGTAAGTGTTGAGATTTGTTTCTTCTATAAACCTCCAGGCTGTTTGTCCGTCTTGTTGTTACTGCTGCAAATTTGAGACAACCTGAAGATGAATGTTTTTGTGCTGTGTTTCAACTGTTTTACACCAACCATCCAACTCAGAAAGCTTAATTTCATTTTAGGCAGATAACATCACCAGCAAAAAGTTCCTCACACTTTGCAGCATAAGATTCTCCTCTTATTCTTATAAAATTTGGCTAAGAGGGTCTGGAATAATATTTTTCATGGCACGAATACTCTGTATATTTGAACACATTAATAGCTTTTTGAAGGCATCGTTTAGACATGCAATAGGATCAGAAAGTGAATTAGTCTCTTCCCAAGTCTGAATGGTACTTGAATATGCAAAATAGCTGGGAAGCACACATTGCAAAAAAAAGAAAGTTCACCTTTTTTCAACTAGTTATTTTCCTAATTTTAATTAGTAAGTAAAACCCCATACTTCTCTAATGATTTGTATGGTGATGCCATTATTTTTCTTCTAGAAATATAAGATGCATTAGAAAAACCGCTAAGATTTGCTATTCTCGAAGAAGTTGTGAAGTGCATGGAAGTCAGCTGTGCATTACTTCAGTGGCAGTAAGAGAACAAAACGGGGAACATCAACAGCAGATCAGTCACAGTTAATTTGCACAAAGTTCAGTCACACTAGGCAGTTAGCTGCCATCTTGCACTTAGGCCTGTGAAGACAAAACAAGCAGGACTGGAGATCAGCAGTACATAATGTTTTAGCCTTTTGAATCATTATGCTGATAGCAAAAGCTAGCTTCTCCCACTGCACTCACTTTGATGGGTTTTAAATCAAGAAAGTAGCACTGGGAAAGCATTATTATAAACTTAGATGAATCTTTCTGTTTCTAGTGGTGTTATAAAGATCACTTCACATATAATCAGGAACAATATACACACATTAATTAATGGCAGGGGGTTTCTATTCCTTGTAAATTATATTTAGCCTCAGAATGTGAATGCTATTAATTTATGACTGAAATAACAGAGCGGCATAATTTCCACAGTAATTTCAGTTCATTCAGTGACATTACCTACATATAATTATAAGGTAATTGTCAACATTTGTTACCATGTGAATGCTGGTTTTTCTTGTCTTCTATAGATAGGAACATAGAATGTTCTAGTCACGATCACCCCACATTGGCAAGGATGATAAAAATCAAATTGACAGGACATGTCAGTTGCTTCAAACAAACAATATAATTTGCACTTTAAAAAATGAAAAAAGAAAGTGAATGTGTTGTCTGAAGTTTTCTTCATGAGTTGAGGAAAACTGCTTAAAATATTCCCTTAAAATATTCCTACTTCCCTTTTTCAGATTTATTTTTTATTTTTGATCAAGCTGGGTTTAAAAAACAAACAGAAAACCAAATCTCTTCTTCAGTAGTTTATAAGGAACAACAAAAAGACGTCAAAACCATTCAGTCTATAAATCGGGTATTTGATGGGGAAATCTGATGAAAGTTATAGAATGATTCCTCCCTCCTCCTCCTTCCTTCCTGCTATTTCGTATTTTACAAAGTTTGATGCAGTGCACAGTTACAATACAAAGGTAACTTAAGGGTGGACATAATCACCAGCAGTGAAGAAATAGTTCTGACAAAGCGCACAGCTACTCTGTTTACACCCCACATTTCATTTTCAGTACAAAGAAATGCTGTGCAAAGAGTTAAAAGTTTAGTCTTCCTCTGAGGGACGCTCTGCAAATGTCCTTAGTTTCTGCATATTTTGCAAATTAACTGTGGCTTGAGCAAGACCTTTATTTCCTCTCCAGCTGATATGTTTGCAAATGAAGAGGGTGGACCGGAGCCTGACTGGGTGGTTACAGAGCGTGAACAGTTTTCAGATTTTCGTGACCTCAACAAGGATGGAAAGATGGACAAAGACGAGATTCAGCACTGGATTCTCCCACAAGACTATGATCATGCACTAGCTGAAGCCAGGCACTTGGTCTATGAATCGGATGTAGACAAGGTACTTGGTGTCCTAGTGTACTTTTAAAAAAAGTTGTATAAGATGTTGTGGTTTTTTTAAACTTACCGGCTTGCGAGAACTTTTTTTATTAGTACAGTTTAAATGGAATTTTAGAGGCTAGAATTGCTAGCGCATTAACATATCAATGCCAGTTTCAGTTCGTAGGGTTAAAACCACAAAGTAAAAGTAGTAAAATACAGATTATGGGCTCTGGAAGTCCGCTTGACTTTCATTCGGTTGGCTAAGAAATTGTTTATCATCTTAAACGTGGAAGTTTTAACACAGTAAAAGTACTCTTTTCTCTTTTAAGAATGGTCATAGCTTTTGTATGCTAATGTAGACTGCAAGAAAAAAATAAAAAAAGTAAAAGTAAAAATCCCCATTTCTGTATTCAAACATATGTCTTTGACTTAAAGACTGGCTCAATACATCCACTTCCTCTAATGTGGGAGGTAAATGGTTCGGTACATCCCAGGTGGTGATCTTCAGACGTGTAATATGGGCAAAGTTGGAACCTGAAAAGCCAAAACACTCTTACAGAAAGAGTGTGTAAATTGCTAACATAAGCAACCATCGTCAACAAAGTATATATGAGAGGATTTTCATTTTTACTATCAGGAAGGCAAAACCAAACCACAGGGTAAAACTGCATACCCATAACCCATATACTGTTTGGCAGTGAGCCAACTACAAAGACCCTTCAATTAGCAGTTTGACCCAACTGAAGCCAACGGGAATTCTGTCTTCCAGTGAGCTCCAAATTTCACTCACCATGATAGCTACAGTGATTTCTGAACCTGCAGTCTGCTGCTTTGAAGAACTGTCTATTTCCTAGGTGTCTTGTAAGTCTGTCCTGGCCTGTCTTTTACTTAGCTTTGAAAGTGTTCTTACAGAGATTTTCTTTTCCTCCCACCAGGATCAAAAACTAACGAAAGAGGAGGTTCTAGACAACTGGAATATGTTTGTTGGAAGTCAAGCTACTAATTATGGGGAGGACCTCACAAGAAACCATGATGAACTATGATACAGTGTACCAACTAGTATGCCACAGACCTGTTCTCTACTTTACTGAAATCACCGTGTCCATCCCCTCTTTTTGGGAAGATGGACAAGGGACACTCACAACTGAATGACTTGCATTAATATATTTTTAACATGCCAGCTTATTACCTCAGAAACTGCGTAGAAATAGCTTTTTACTCTTTTCACATGGTTAAATACAATATCTAATTACTACACTTTTATTTTGGAAAAAATAAAACAGTAACTTTTCTTAACAGATTAGAGCCTGACCTGGAAAAGGCACTCTAAAATATAACTGCAAGGATCTTTAATAATGAAGTATTTTCTTCAAATACCCCGTTTTGCTATAGTAAAATGCAGCTAGAATTAGAAAGAAACCTAATGTTTAAACAGACTGAGTTATTTAGTCGTCTTTTTTAATAGCATGTAACAATTTAGAGTTATATTTTGACCCTCCTATCCATGGAAAAGGTTTGACATAAGATCCACAGCCTTTTTCTCCACACTTTTGTCTCCCAGTTGGGGCCAGGGGTGCTGAAGGAGGTATCCAGCAGCCCTCTGGTTCCTGGCTTTACAAGTACAACATGTACAACTCCAACCTCCGTCACCGCGCAGCAACAGCACGCGTGGCCCAACAGCCTGTGCCGGCATTCCTCAGCACAGAGGGTTGAGTTCACACTGACAGCTGCCCCTTCTGACAGCAGAATAACGTACGATTGTTTGTAGGCTGTTGGTTATGCTGTTGACTGGGAGGAATTATGCCACACAGAGCATAATTTATATCATGCTTTTCGCACTTTACCCAAGCCGTACTCTTGTTCACACAGTGTGAATGGCAGCAGTTCTGTGATGGAGAAAGAATGAGACATATCACCCCTCTGGGCCTTCTGTCTTCTGTACGACATGAGGGGACAGATTTATGTGGCTAAAGTTCTGGTTTTGTATGTATATACATATAAGTGCATGTTACTGAAGCAACTACATGAAGACAGCTTTCCTTCTAAAGAAAGGGGTAAGCTTTCGACAAAGGTGCTTTCCTTTTTACTGTATAATGTGAGCTGTTACATGTATATTTTTATATACCCAACTTAGATAAGTTTGGTTGGTTTTAAATGTACTGGTTTTAAAATAAGCACAATAAAACCAATACTTCTTTTTGATACTATGAAGGTGCAATAACACTAGCACAGACTAGCACAGAGACATTATGTGAAAGCAGGAACCAGGCCAGTAGTTCCCAAAGCACTGGGTCATTGGCAGCTCCTGCAGCACTGGGTGGTCATCTACAAACAGCAGCTGGACATATGGCACCAACTGTTTCTTCTTCACCTCATTAAAAAAAATCTAGAAATAAGTCCAATATATATATAGTTGCAATTGTTACCACTAGAATCTGTTCTGAACACTCAAACTAGCAGAAAAGGGCTCCACAACACAGTTCACTTGCAGGTTCCTTGAAGGTCTGGTGTACAGCATCACATGCTGGTGATCATGCAACCATCCAGAGAGGAGCTTTGAGACTCCCAGGTTGTGATATACTTCAGCAATTTAACAAATGTGTGAAAATCATGAGACAATGCAGAACTGTGACCTCCATAAAGTGTCATTTTCATACGGTCATATAAGAACTGTGGTGAAATGTTTTACATCTTCCACTTGAAGATAATTAAATGTAGACACTAGAGTCCGGCCAAGATTACATGTTCTTGCTAGCATAATTATTAAGCTTTTGGTGTGCACTTCTTATGACATTGCCAGCAATGTCTCTGAAAAGTCCCTACCTCTTCCACTAACATACAGTAGGACAAATGTCATAAGACACAAGTGAACTGTTTTTGCTCTTCCAGTACCCTCAAGTTAAATAAATGCCTAAATGCAGTGTTATCTGAGAAGCAATAAAATTGTATCTTGGCACATGTAACAGATTATCGGTTTTGTTTATGGCTTGCATTTGGAAAGGTTTATTCTATTCAATAATCTTAATCTTTAGAATTTTTTTTTAGAAATCCTTTCATACCAAGTTTTAAAATTTTTATGTTTTAGTAACAGAATTGTAGTACTCGCTGCAGTCAGATTATCTTCTGCTGTTTCATGAAACAGTACCTTAAAAGACCTCAAAAAAAGCTTGTTTCCTGCAAGTGGAACTGCAGCTCAGACAGGGTACTCAAGCCAAGGATTTTCACCGGAGCCTAAGGGAAGGTTGTTTGCTAACTCTTGTTGAAATTCAGTGGGAGCTGGGTGCTCAGACACTAAGCATCATTGCCTTCAGCTAAACATGACACTTCCAAATCCACTGTGTTGTCCCCCAACAAAAAAACTGCATCTGAGCTTTGACAAGCAATCACATTTTCTTCCACGTTACTCAATAAATTCTGGATAGAATTAGCATCAAATGAGAGAAATCATGTTCCCATGTTTCTTCTTGATTTCTATTAATGCTTGGAACACATTGGACATTTTCCAGTATAAAACTATACTTACGTGAGTAACAACGCTAAAATCAGAGGAGTTACTCATGCAAACAGGAGCTGGAAATTTAGACCCATAGTATTTTACAGTAATTTTTTTACAGAAAGAATGTTACTTGGGTAAAGTATAGCCAGCTATGAAAAAAGCAAACAAGCCAATTAGAGAAACAAGCTGCTAATCTTAGCTTTTTTATAAAGCTGAATATAAAAACATATTTTGGAGAACATAAGTATCACTGATAGTGATTCACTCTAAAAGCTACCCTCTTCTTTCTGCAGCTCTTCATAGTATTGGATTTGCCAATATTCAGTAACGCACAGTGTATTTTGTGCACTAAATTTTCCTTTCAAGCTCAGTGCACCAAGGAAGAGTAACTCCAAAAGAGACTAGAGCTTCTGGGTTTAAATTTAACACTATTTAAGGAAAGCAAACCTTTGCTAGGGGATATAACTCTTAACATTGTGATTTTTCAAGCCTAAGGTTTCTAATGGGGTTTGACTGTTCCAGAGATAACATTTGTTTTCCTAGGTAACATATTTCAAGTCATATTATGGGCAAACGTTACAAAATTTTAGTGTAATGTGAAATACTGTAATGTCAGATAGCATTATGTATCTGCTTAATATGACTAAAACCATTAATTGCTGGGAGCCATACTTCATCCCAGCAACATGAAAATCCATTTTGTGCCTATCTTGTCAGTTATTGCCGATTTTCTTAATGAATTGTGACGTAGTGAAATTCTGTTGGGAAACATGTTTATATATTTCCAATTGCAGGATCTGTATGTAACTTATTACATAGATCCTCCATTAACTCAATGTTTTCATTATGCCTATGCCACAACATATCAAACATACCTTACTCAGATATCTGAAATAGCCATTATTATTGCACATGCAGTTTTAATTATTAGAAATGAACTAAGTAGATAATGTTCATCGTCTTATATTTCCATTTAATGATTCAATCATGTTAAATCTGTCTCCTGTTCCAGTCAAGGTACTGTACATAACTCCCTGAGGAAAGGAGAATGCAGCGCATCCTGATCTAATTACACAAGTATCTTACAATAGTTGCATAATGCTTTACTATTTGCAATGCAGAAGTTGATCTTGATCCCAGTGAAGTTAATGGCGGAACTGCTAGTCCCTATATAGAGGGACTAAGGCCTTAGCCACCCAAAGGCAAGCAGAACAATAGGATGGTGCAACATGAGGTGAGAAGACACCTTACAACCATCAGATCCTGATCTCCTCACTACTACTACTGCATTTGGACTGATTCATACTCCCATAAGATATTTAGGACGTTAAGTCTAGTTCATGGAAGACAGCGTCTAATGGTTTACTGGTCTGTTCAAGTAAGCTTAGCCATTTTACCGAGCGACGGTGGCATCACTAGTAGACGGCACATTACCTTTAGCAAATGGAACTAGTTTTACAGAGGGGGCAGAAGGAGCCACAGGAAACACTTTAAGGCCAAAGACTTTGCAAAATCTGGCTCAGCTTGTAGTCAAACACTTGGAACCATCCACCACTAACAAGCAATGTCCTTCTCTTTTCATCACTCCAATTTAGTGTGTGGTATATTCCATTTAATATGTCTAGCAAGGAACACGTTAACCATATTCACTAATTACAAAGGAAGAATTTAGGATTATTTTGCACTGAAGTTTCAGGCACCAGTGAGACTGATGTCCCTCAAACTCAAGTGTTGTATAGGTTATTCCAAACACGATGAATTTCAAATCAACCTCAGAAGAAAAAGGTACCAACTTTCCCATAGTGTGAAACAGCGTACAAGGGACACACACATGTGACACAACAGGCAAATTTCACACCTGCGTTCTGTCTCTCCACAGGATAAGGTAAGATATCTTCAACAGAAGGGAGTGTCTCTTCACTATGCCAGTGACAAGAATACTATTATCATGTATACGCATTACTGTTCCTATCGATAATTAAGGAATATCTCCATCTCCAGCACAATGTTGGCTCTGGTGAGGGCAGCAGAGTTCTGGAGCTCAGTTTCATATACTGCATATCTGTCATTTTCCTTGTGGAATAATTTAGTTCCCAAATTGTCCAAACATGATCTGGTTGGCTAACGTTTGAAGTTTTAGTGTTTGTTAAAGTGTTTTGTAGTTGGCCTCACATTTGTGAGGTTGGTCACATTTGTGGTCTGAAACCACCATCTACGTGAAATTCCAGGACAGCTACGTAGAACAAGTCATGGCACGATACTGAATCTAAACAGTAAATTAAGGGTGACACATATGTTAGAAATGCCAACATTTCATCATATCAACAAGATTGTAGATATGCATCAAGATGCTTTCACAGTTAAGTGGGAAATTTTTCTTAATATGGAATAGCTTGACAACATTTAAAATGAAAGTCCATTCGACCGATGGCAGTACCAAAACAATGAAAAATTAGGATAGCTTTTGAAGACATACATGAAAATCCTGAGTAAGGCTCCTTGGTGCTTTTGTGGATGGTGTCACAGAAACACAAGTTGATAATCCCATAGCACATGCCACGTTCTCAAACAGTTCTAGTACAGCACTGCCCAAGAAACAGCAACCACTGAAGATGCTGCATTCGTACCCAACAGATTGCTGAGGTTTAGGTAAAACGAAAGTGCAAAAATAAAGCTACTTAACAGGCTGCTCCAGCATGCACTGTCTTCTCCCACCTAAGGCTGCCGTTGGATTCTGAGGAAGTTTGATAGGCGCATGATAATGAATGCTGTGTTGACCACCACAAATCCCACCACCGGGAATGAAGTTAACAAGTTGGTTATGAAGACCATAGTACCTAGGAAGAAAAATAAAAATAAAACAATTCTAATTGTCAGTTATTGAGCTCCCAAGAGCATGTTCTCAGGACTTCTTGGGCTGTATTTTCTGTCTTGTTAAAAAGCCAGTGAATTTAATGTTTCAGGAAGTAAAAAAAGGGGAGGGGGGAGGCTTTTAGCATTAGATAACTCAGGCATACCAAAAATAGCATTGACTAGATTTACAAGTTAGACACCTTCCCCCCCAATTTACTCCCAATGCCCCCCCAACCACCACTTTAAATTCAGCTAAACTGAAGTTCTGCTGCCATTGCTTTCACAGCATCTCACAGGGCCTTGGTTGCTGGGACACAGAAAAGAAAGGAATGCTAGTTGAGAATTCACCAAATGAAGAAGTGCAAAAGCATTCAGATAGCTAAAACTTCCTGAAATCTTTGGTTGGTAACATTTAGATGAAACATTTTAAAGTCATAGGGAAGATTTTTTTTTGTTTTTTGAAGGTGAATTCTATGGGCAGCAGAAATGAAGAAAAAAGTGACTAGAGAGGTCCTGGACTGTAACAAAACCAAAATCATCTCTTCTCTGTTACTGCTCTTCATTTAGAAGATTTTGCATCAATTCCTTTACCTGAGTCTCCCTATTCTTTCTTTGTACTCAAGTTTTAAATTCAGTTAACAGTACAGACATAACTTTCTGGGAAACCCCAAACCTCCCCAGTCACTGATAACTTTGAAAGGCTTTATGCTGAAGACAAGAAGTTTCCACAACTATTACATCTGCTCTGAAGTGGATCCAGCAGAGCACAGTTAAACAAGGAATGCAAATGCAGGATATTAAAAAGTATTATTCCATTATTACCATCTATATTCCTAAACAAAAAGATGTCTAACTTGGGAACAGACAGATTTAGGGTTATACCGAGTTGGAATATTTACTTTACTACAAAAACATTTAAAAGTGAGCTCCATACAAGAAAATTATTTGTATACTTCTTGTAGGCTACAAGTACTGTTTTCCTAGAGAAAATAAATGCCATGATTTATACTTGAGTTTAGTCAAACCAGCACCTTGCAAAGCAAATATTTCCTGCATCAGTCTTTCTTCAGTGTAGTTGCATGACCATTAAAAGTCTAGGATACCTTCTTGAGCTAACAGTCAAACCCCCTGACTTATTCCCAGGCTGTCTACTCAGTTTCTTAATAAAAATCTGTTATATCAGCTCTACCATTGCTGCATGCACTGGGTCCAAATTTTGGAAACTGTCAATCATTACAAAACGTTTATGATATTATCACTGTATAAAAATGACCTTTCAAAAGCCTTGCTATGAACTAGCATTAGATTTATAGCACAAGTATGTAGGTATCTGAATAGATACAATAATTTTTTTTCTCCTCCTTTTGCAAGGAAATCAACTTTTCACATTTGCTCCCCCAAAGCTTGTGAAAAGGACATTGCAGACACACACTAAAATGTGTCCTCTGGGATAAACCCAACATATAAATATCAAATATTATACACAACTTAGATCTAACCAAAGTTTATCCAAATAATCTGTGTGTCACAACCAGAAACTTTGGGATAAGGTAGTTTTTTTCCCCCTATATCAGACTCTATCTATGGTGCAGCTTTGCTTTTATTCAGAGAATTTTCTGGGCATGCAACTGGGGTGCAAATAAACATTAGCTTAACAGTGGGAACCTAGGTCCACAATGCAGTCAATATAGACAAGCAGGGCCCACTCAACTATGGCTTCAGAAGGTATAATTATGGGTGCATAAAGCAGACAGTGCAAATATCCTCTCTTTATGTTTCTGCATCCCTTCATAATATGTACAAACACAGCTGAAATAAAACAGACAAGATAAAGAGCAATGAGTAACGACATGATGAAATACCACCTTTAAAATCTACTTTATTCAACTGGAAACAAAACATTTTCAAAGGTGATAATGCTCTAAAAGCTGTTTAACTCACCAGCCAAATCAAACTGACCAAAATCTAATTTATTCCTTGTCTTGTTTAGCAGATGCTTAAAAGATCAATATAGTTGTCTCTGTAGATCGGCATGAAATATTAACCAGTCTGAGTGTTCTGAAGCTTTTTACAACATATTCAGCCTCATTAAACATTAAGCAGCCTTGAAATATAAATATAAAATAACTATCAGCTTCCTATCCTTCAGACAGAGAACAAAGGTAGCTCAAATGTGGGAAGCAGGAGGAAAAAATATTAAATGAACTGGGAATTCGCAGAGAAGTTAACTTAGGAAAGCTGTCAGTATAAATCAACTCAATCAGATACACTTTATCATAAGGAAAGATAATATTGAAATATCAGAAGAATATCTGCTGAGGGACAAAATGATAGTGTGACATTTATAGCATGAGAAATTCATAAAAATATGCCTCTGACCACAAATATACTCATGCCAAATCCTCAATTATACTACACCCCTTATATTTGCTGTAAGACCCACTCCACAGGTTCAGTGAGAATGAAGCCCCCTTCTCTTTCCTCTGCCTTTCATTACTGTCTGGTACGTTAAAAATATCTGGGCAATACAGCAGAAAAGATTTTCAGGTTCACTAAAGGGAAATGTCAGCTTTGCAAATCACTGAAAGTAACCGGACATAAACTGTCAAAATAAGTCAGGGAAAGAGTGTGGTTATTGTCAGTGCGTAACTCAAAACCACAATCTGACATGTGGCTAAAGGTTATAGACAATACAGCAAGATGGTTCTACAACGATGTACAGATCAACTAGTTTAGCTAAAAATGCTCCTTTGTTTTAATATATGCAACACATTTAACACCTTTTTCTCCCATTTGTCTGCTTGCTTTATTATTACTGCATACTGATAGCGAAGAATAAAATTGAATCTCACAAAGTATTACCTTTACCACTGCAGAATTTGTCAGGGTTTAGAGAGGAGCTTTTTCTGCAGCTTTCTTATTGCTACTTCTAGTATTGGTATCGGACCAGATATACCAGCGTTAGAATTTATTATAGACGCCTTCTCTCAATTTGGCAAGATGGTAACAGCAAGACGTGAAACTGTGTAGGATTCATTCCCCTGCAGAGATACTAGATTTTGTAAACAGTATACTGAGCTATTAAGTTAGAACTATCAAATTCTCTTGTACAACATGATGGCAGGAATACTGTCAATCAGTCATTGTAAAAACCATAAGGAACTGCAAGTGAAACCAAGAAACTAATTCAGTACAGCTAGAGGCCAAAAAAAAATTAAATAGATATTTTTAAATGTTTATGGCATAAGCAAGATATCAGTGGGTTCACATAAAGAATAAGCATATCAGACACACTAAGAAATGACAGTCAAATACCATTTGACATTGGGCTATTTTTGCCGCATTCTCAGAATAGAACTGAAAATACTTTTGCATTCCACTGCATTCCACCATACTTTTATACCTTCTCTACCTGCATGCTACACCATTAACAAGCACTGATTAGAACAGCATCAAATCAAGCATTGTACATTTATTTGCATGCCATATTTTCAGATGTCCTTTGTGGATAGGGTCACGCCATCTCCAAAGACACATTTTAAAATTCAGTTAAAAAAATGCATTTAATGGGAAATGTTTATACATGTTGTGAGCAAAGCCCAGCACCTTCCAATTTAGTCAGAGGGACAAGTCATAGTCTAACCACAGCACAGGCTCAAGGAGGGAAGCAAAGCCTTAGATTTCTGTACCCTCTCCAGTTCTGCACCATCCCACCTTGCACCTGGTAACAATCAGAAAAACCTCAGACAAAAACCAGCCCTGCATTACCAGAACCATAGTTGTCCTTGCCCTGTTATGATTTTTTTATTATTTTTTTCCCCCCCATTTGATGCACGGGGGACACATAGAGCTGCCTCCTCACTTCCACTCAGCAGGGGCAGTTATGGGAGGAGTCGCTTGCATTTCTGCAGCCACGAAGGAGCACAATGAAGCCGTAACAAGGCACGTGGATGAGGCTGCGTGATGCAATCAGGAATGTACAAAATTCATGTAACAGCCTACGGAGCACTGTGTGGTGCCTTGCTTGCTTCTTTAATCTGAGTGCTTTGCCTAAATTGCAGGTCCTACAGGTTGTTTGGGAAGAAAGGTAATTTGACAGTAGTGCCAACCATTTCTTTGATACCATGGAACAACGCAGAGGAGTCAAGAAAGACAGTATTTTCTTGCTGAGATTGCCACAGCTCTTTTATCCAAAAATCCTGTTCTCTCAAGGGTATGCTCATTCATGTGTCATCATCCTCATATCTCACTGAGCTTCTGGCATATAGGAAACAAGCCAAACACTGGAATTAGAAGGTCACTTAAGTGCTAAGAAATTGGCATTGAGACTTAGGGTAGAACGAGCCGGCGCAAAGATGGGGATATATAGGCACCAATAGTCCTGCAAAGAGAACTGAATTTTAGCTATCCAACTGCTCTCCAATCAAACCTGGAAAAGTAGCCTTTGCACAAATGAAATCTGTTTCACCTTTTGTGCTCTGCCCCCCTGAAAATTTGAGAAAGATGACAAACACTAGCACCGTAGATACTGTAAATATCTACTCAGGGAAGGTGTAACAGTCTGCTTTGATCAAGTTGCGTTTACACTTCTCTTGGACATCCATCCAAACCCAGTTTCTGGAATGCATTCTTTGAAGTCTCTTGTATAGAATTCTCCTGTCCATCCACATAGCTAAAACTTTTAATCGGGCAGTCCCTCATTACCTTATTGCTATAATATCTTTTTCCTGACAACAGACTTGGCTCTGCACATGCTCAGCTCAAAGCAGAGCAAACACTCCACTCCCTCCACCTCAAACTTCGAGTGACTCATCTTCACTTTCAAACCTCTTCACAGCCTACAGTCCCCAATATCCTTGACCTCCCCTCTCACTGCTGGAAGTTTTATACCTATCATTCACCCACAACACAAATGGTTCATTTCTAAAAGGTTAAATAGAAGCCAAAAATTTTGCACGTATGCTCCCATGCTGTTCCTCATATTTGAGAGGGTTTTCTAAATTTCTAGTTGGCTTACAACGCCCTCCCAAAGCACTCCTCAGCCATGATGCCTTCTAAAAATATAGTAATGTGCCGGCTGTGGTTAAGTTTTCTTTATCAGCAAGGCAAAATGGAAAGGAAGAAGAGAACCTCTCTAATAGACAAACTGACATTTCAGAGGGCAAGGAGGAAGAAACTTCTTAGGACTTCCACTAGTCCCATCCTGAGTGTCAAAGACAGCCTGCATGCATTCCTTCTTTTGCCTCCACCCGTGTGCTTTCCCTTTTCTTGTGCTGTAAATCCTTTGGCAATGTCTTTTGGTTCAGTGCTGGTACAGTGCTTAGGACAGTAAAATTGTGCCTCATGAGCTGGATTCCTAAGAGTTACAGTAATACAAGTAATAAAATAACCACATATTTAACTTTATTTGACTGAAATTCATTCCTCAAGACCACCAAACCATGAAGAGAAACAGGATGGCAAGAGAGAGAGAAAACAATCACTCAGACCAGAATGGCAGACCGCAAATGTATCAATGCTCAGATAGTGTTAATTGGTCTGGCTCCAAAAAATATATTTTATCTCTCTCTCTTAATGTACCTATGCTTATTTACATCCACAGGCACTGTTTAAAATAAATTCGGCTGTAAACAATGCTCCTAGATAAAAAGGAACACTGAGTAAAGTATCCCTGTACTGTTTTTTTGCTGCTGTAGAGGACACATAATAAATATGTGTGCAGCAGCATATGAAAGACAGATGAGGAAGCAAATTCTTCAGCTGTTTGGATTAAAACAGAATAAAAATGTTTACATAAATATGTAAATTTCTTACGCTGAGGCCTATGAAGATACCCTGGCACTGCTGTAGCTTTCCATTGTCTCCAGAAGAATTGAAAACCTATTTAAGATCAAGACAAAGACAGGTACACAAACATCACAGGGCAGTATGAATGTCATCAAAACATGTCAACAGAAATAGGAGAGCTCTTTTGTAACATCCTAATAGGTGTCTATGACCTACTCAAAAGCCTTTGAAATTCTACTTTAAAAAGTTCACTAAAAAGTGTTTCTGGAGCAAACCTTCTAATTACACTTTTTCTTTAGGAGTTAAATGTTTAATACATATGTAATTAGATACAAGCACACATAGAACAAATAAACTACCAGCAGGAAAGTCACTTGATCACTTATCTTGAAATGTTTGATATTCTTCTGTATGTTTATTTTCAGAAGGCATCGTGCTAGATTTGCAAACAGGCTGGAAAAAACTAATTAGAACTAACTATTGTTGAGAAATGTTAATGTGGAATGGAAGGCATTTAAGGAATGGTAAAATATAAGTTCATTCCAGTAAATCAGTGTCAAAATGACAAGAGAAACCAACATGGCTCAAGACAGATATACAGAACAATACATAAGATAAACAAAAAAGCTTTTGAACCAAGCTTTTGAACCCATCCACAGAATATGAGAAGTGAAAGATTTGATTAAGTATTAAAAGAAAAAGGCTAAACCAAGTGAAACAAAACCAAAAGCGAATCATACAGCTCAAAATCTCTCAGTATGAGAGGGGTCNGTTTTGTTTTGTTTGTTAAATCAGGACAAACCAGAAAAATTAAGAATTTACTTTCCAGAATGAGAGTGAAAAAGATCAAACTAGAACACAGTGACTACCAGGAATATTTAAATAATTAATTTGCAACTATTTTAAGATATAACTGTATCCAGTGCAATATACCTGAGTAAGGGGGTCTTCAGGCTTTTCCCCACCTTTACTGCTTTCTTGCATAGATGCAAATTATACACTGACAGCACTCACCAAGGGCAAATACTTTGACTCACATTCAGGCAAACTGAAAAAAACAGCCGAGGCGATGAACCTGCGAAGTACCACCAGTGCATAACCAACCTCACCTCTCTAGTAGCAGACTTTTGAGGGGCCATTCCTTCCCTGGGTTTTTGCAGTTATTGCACCGCATCTTCATTCAGCATGTGAAGGTACCAGTCCATCTCATAGATTCTAGTTATCAGTGCGTAGTGACTGGGAGCTGCACACATTTCCTTGTTAAGGTCCTTCAGAAGCTTTGGCAGAGCATGAGGCTATAACTCCCTGCAGACACTGTCCTTCCCCATCTCAGCCCCAGAGTGCTCCCAGCACGGAGGTTAAACAGGTTAACACTGGGGCAAAGAGGCTTTAGCAGACCTACCTGGCTCCTTACCCTGCAATAATGGTAAAAATTGGAAAGGTGAAGTTTTTCATAACTGTGCTCTACTGAATCAAAATACCTATGATAACATTGGGTGTTTTAGTATGATTTGTCTCGATCACAGAATGTTAAGGGTTGGAAGCGACCTCTAGAGATCATCTGGTCCAACCTCCTTCCAGAGCAGGTCCACCTAGAGCAGGTTGCACAGGATGACATCCAGGTTTGGAATGTCTCCAGAGTCAGACTCCACCACCTCTCTGGGCAGCCTGTCCCAGTGCTCTGCCACCCTCAAAGTAAAGAGGTTCCTCCTCATGTTCAGATGGAACTTCCTATATGCAAGTTTATACCCATTGCCCCTTGTCCTATCACTAGGTACAAGTGAAAAAAGACTGGCCCCCTCTTCCCGGTACCCTCCCTTTAAGGATTTGTAGACATTTATGAGATCCCCCCCTCAGTCTTCTCTAGACTAAAAAGACCCAACTCCCTCAGCCTTTCCTCATAAGATGCTCCAGCCCCCTGATCATCTTCATGGCTCTTCACTGCACCCTCTCCAGCAGTTCCCTGTCTTTCTTAAATCAAAGTAAACTTGAGAAACAATTTAAAATTACCAGCACGCTGGGTGTTCTATAGATCTTCCTTAATCTTTCCTGCAAGGCTTCCCATAACTTTGACTTTATATGTAAACCAGAGCTATATCCTAAAAGATTTCACTATTTTAGTCTGAGCTTTCTAACTTGGATTAGACAGTTAAGCGAAGGATGCATACAAGATTATTGGCATAACCTGATATAATCAGTCAGAAGAATCCACTGCTCGATCCATTGGTAATGCGACCTATGCCAACTTTTTCCTGGTAAACTTATTTCCCCTGTCAGCTCAGTGGTAGTAGCAACTGTTCCTTCACATTTGCCCTCCTACACGAACAGCCCATGTCAGGGAGTAAGGGGTTTTATGCCCCTTTCTTCTCTTGCAAAAGGATGCACAGCTACCTATAACCAAGCCATAAGGAAGCCCACAGACTAGGCAGCAGATATTCAAGAGAGCAAAAAAAGCGGGAACAGAAATTGAGAGAAGTCTTCACTGACACTTTACAAGTTCATGTAGTTCAGGAGAGATCCCTGAAGACAAGAGAGAGACCATCATAATGCCATTAGTTAAGGGAAAGCCTAGGGAAACCGAAAACATATGTAGGGAAAACTTAAAAATCGTTTTAGAAAACCAGGAGAGGGAAACATTTTAAAGAAGCACACTAGTGGTTCAATTAAGTGTTTCAGAGATGCCTGTAGGAGAAAATCTCCAAGGATATTACCACTAGGATAGACAAAGGGAGGCAATGGGAACCTGATGTGGAGACACTCAGAATCATTTCCCCAAGTTTCATATTGGAAGCTAAATGCATTAAAAATTTAGAACAGCAAATGTATTCCAGAAACGTGTACAAAGTGCATTCGATAAGCTGCTTAATCATATATTGGTATGAACAGTGGGTTAGGATAATAATTTTACAAACAGAAACAGCACTGAAATGCAAAGAAAAGGAAGTCTTGATTAATCAGGTGGGTGAGGGGGAGACGAGATCATTTACTTTTTTTGGACATTTGTTGAACAGAAGATGCAAGTCCTCTTAGGAAGAAGTCCGCTCATTAATCTATCAGAATCCAGAATGAAGGCAAAAATGTAGAGAAAAAAGTTCTAAGGAAAGCTGCTTTCAATTATTAATCAAGAATTATATTTGGACTGACCAAGCACTTTCAAAGACAAAGAATACAATTCAGTGTAAACAATAGAATGTAGATACTACTTAATTATATTTTTTCATTATTTTTTTTTTCTTTTAACAATGTTGGGGTTTTTTGTGGGGAGGAGGTGGTGGAATTTAACGATAAATCAGGGTACAGAATTAAAAAGATGAGCAAACTTTATCATTTATACCGTTCTTTTCCAAAACAGGGTTACATTTTCCCTAGAAGCTCAAACTGTACACAGATATTTTCCATCCACTGATTAGTGTGCAATTTTGCAGCCCCCAATCTGAGCCCCACTCTTAAGTGCTGACTTATTCAGCAGAGAAATCTAAGAGCTTCCTTCACCACCACTGGCACAAACTACTGGTCCAGGTACTCCCACATCCATTCTCCATGATCATAGCTGTATGGCCTTCATTTAAAATTAGGTCTGCATTTGCTATTGCCTTGTTCGCAGGGAATGGGAGGTTTTTACTGTAACTACAAGCCTCTAGCTCTAGCTGCAGCCTCATGCTTTTAGCTTGGAGGAATCTAGTTTGATTTCCCATGTGTTGCACAAATATCAGAGGTTACACAAAGAGAGAATATATGGATCTATAGGAGCATAAAACCTGGGGGGGGGGGAAGGAGAGAGAATAAACAACAGCTAATACCACCACAAAGAATAAATAAAAACAATCCATTTAATATGGTGTTAAAATACTGACTGCAAAAACAGGCTTTACCTAGTATCAACCAAACAGAAATAAATGTTTAAAAAGTGTACTACTCAGCTGCTTTCCCAAAATAGTAAACCCATTTAGTCTTTTCCCAAAGATTGGCTCCTAAATAAGATGACAACCGCATTCCAAACCAACTAAAAATTCAATATTCAAGCACAGTTTGATTGATTTGCAACCACAGCAGAGCAATATAACAGACAACAATCCCTACCACCTCTTCTCCTCTGTCTCTTCGTTTAGGAGTCATGTTCACAAACGGAACACATTGGCTGGACTCGTGTTGGCAGAGATAGGAGGGGCAAGGAGCAGCAGAGGCTGGTGCTCTGCACATTCCCCTGGCTGGGCTGGTTGTCCTGTGCTCGCCTCAGTCTTTGGCAGCGACTACAGCGTGCAAAATAATGGCCTCAACAGCTTCTTAGGCCACTTGCTGTTTTAATCTGTATAATAAGTATTAGTTTAGCTTTTCGTAAGGAAAGTTAATCCCCTAATAACATTTCAAATTACTGAACAGTGTTTGGAAAAAATCATAGCTACCATTCAGAAACCTGTGCTGCAATCAGCTACACAAGATATACAGCATTCTGTAATTAGTGCACACCTTTCAGACTTGGCTAATTACCTCTTATGAATTAAAATTCCCTCCCCCATCCACACTAGCCACTATACTTGAGAGAAAAAAAAAAAAAGAAGAAATAAAGAAGAGATAAGCTCCATACTTCTAAGTTGGCTGAAAATTCAGAAAGATAGTGTTACCGATTTGGTTATTTCCAGGTGAACATCAGGTTATTCAACCCAGGTGAATTTAATGATTCTGAACAGGTTGTGCAATGAATGTTCCTATAAATCACTTATAATTGCAAACATAAAAATTAAAATCAGTCTGAAGAGAGAGATAACACACTATTAATGATGGAAAGCAGTAACCTACAGAGAGAGGTGCTGCCCTTTTAATTGAGGCCATTCTGATGAGAAGTTTCTGAATCTCATGGGGACAGCACTAGGATGAAGAGGTTAGCATGCCTAACTTGCAAGAGTTCTTGAATGGCTACATGTGATTAAACACGTTTCCAATATACTGACATAATATCTTCAGAGTTTTTCCTCTCATACGATGCTGTGACATTCCTCAGAAAGACCAAGCTCAACTTGGCTTTCCACACCTCCTCGCCAGTGTCCATTCGGGTTGGAACTTGATGATCTTTAAGGTCCCTTCCAACTCTAAGTATTCCATGATTATCAAGTGGCTATTACCGCTGTGCTGAGCCATCCATGGAGATCTTTCTTGCATTAGTATCCCAAGTTAGCATTTCTGAATGACCCAGAGCATTTCAGGTACCAAATTCAGGCAGAGACCACTTTTTTTATGAGTGCTCATCAGTTCAACGACGCCATCACCTACTCATAAAAGCAGCTGGAACGACCTAGGTAGGGGGAGACTTGTCCCCCAGCTTGATGGCAGTGCTGAAATTTACATTTCAGTCGATGGAGAGTGTCCTGTCCCATGACACAGGCTGACAGCCCACCAAGTCTGCCTGCCCTTCACATTCTTTCAAGCACAAAGGCCTGTGTCATTTGTAGGTGTTAAAACACAAGAGCTGGTACAACGCCTCCAGCCCTGTGGCTCCACAGTCTTCCTGGAAGTTGTCATGCAGCAAAAGGATGACTGACTCCAGACCAGTCACAAGGGCACTTCTATTACTTAGAACAGCAACTGAAAAAATATAGCTTTTACCTTCACACCAAAATAGAGGAACAGGGTTTCTCCTCCTTTTACCTGTCAAGAGCCTGTAGCAAGGGCTACACATGCAGCAAGAAGACTGCACATGTCTGTGTAAACGTGTTTCATCACCTTCCAGCAGGAAACCCAGTGCTATTCATGGATCTCATCCAGTGAAGAAATCTTGCGCTCCTGAAAATAAGTGCATGTTAATTGATCACCTCTTCAGATTTTCTGAAAGATTTTGTCCCCTTTTATTTTAGGCCAAAGCTTTTAGGAATATTAGCTGTGTCAAAAGGAAAAATTGAAAGTCATAGTACAGACTTTTAGAATTAGAGATTACTTGAATTTAAATCTAGGAGCCAAACTCATCTACTTTGTCCTGTATGAAGTTTGGAGCCAAGATTAAAACCAGGCTTTTTTTTTGGTCATAATTTAGATAAGATTGAACTTTTCTGACATTAGCCATTTTTATCAGATTTTGGCTCCAGATGAAAGAAACCTTGCAGGTACAATCATACAGCCAAATGACTAACTGCCACCCTTTGTGCCTGTTAATTATTTCTGGCCACAGCATTCTGTGCATAATGGAGCATGGACACAATATGATGCCTTTTTTTTTTTTTTTAAATTTGGCTTCTAGGTCAACATTTTGAGAAGTCAACACTTGCTTTCCTGAAAGTCAAGAGATAATCAGCCTGGAAAGCCTTGAGTTGTTTTGTAGATGTACTCAGTATTTGCAGCTCCCAATGACTTTTAACTAGAAATGTGAGAGCAACCATAAGTACAAAATCAGGCCCAAACGGCTTCAAAATTAATCACTTCAAAAACCCAGGAACTATTAAACAAATATGGACACAACACTGGGAGGGCAAGGAAGGCGGGTGGGGAAGGAGCTTCATCCCTGGGAAAGAGAAAAACTCCTTTTCCAAAGCCCTTGTATTTTATTTTATTTTGAACTTCTTCCTACTTGTCGTAGGACGGAAGTATTGAAATCTCTCTATAGTATCACATTAATATCAAATCATTCTGGTTTTTTTCTTATGTGATAGTGAAATGTAGTCACGTTAGCACATTTCATTGTAAGTTAGTAAAAATGAACATTAATGTGACCTGATACTAATCCACCATGACAGAAAATTCCTAATACGATAAAACTTTCATATCATATTAGTAGAAAAAAGTCAGTTCCTGCCTGTTCCAGGTCACTTTCAATGTTGCCTTTGAGCATAAAGTAATGGCAAGCATTTGTCTGTCTTCAAAAAAGGGTCCCTAGCACTATTAGATGGCAAAATAAAATTATATTCAAATGTTCCTTTTTTTTTTCCTCTCCTGTGTGTGACTTAGCCCATTGCAGGAGAGCCCTTGAATACATATCAGTTAGCCTTCATTTCCAAGTTCTAACTCTGAGTTACTCAGAATGCCTCTTGCGATGAAGAGCAACCTCTTTTTAAATGGCTGTTTCTTTGCATTGAAACTAAGCTGCAGAAACAAATATTCAGTCTAACACAAATCCTCTCCTCATTTTCATGCCCCATCTTTGAAAGGAAACAGTCAACCATGCGCAGCATGTTCAGCAAGTCCTTCAAAGCAAATGCCTGGTAGACAAATACTGTTATTTTTTTCCTGCAAGAACTCAGTGGGGGTCTGGACAAAGCAGAACCAATTCAGCTGGCGCCATGGCAGCATGCAGCCAGCTCTGGGAGGCTTCGCAGGTGAACCACCATACCAGTTACACTAGCTTGTTTGAACATTACCATCAATTCTTCAAGTTGTCTCTATTACTCTCCCATTTACAAAAGCTTAAAGTCTGATCCCACGTTTGCCCGCTCTGGGACACCTTTGCTTTTTTGGAGCAGGATTTGATGAGTAATAACCCTTTCTGTAAGACCAAAGTGGTAAATCTGATCTAAAATTTCTAGAGAAGATGATCAGCTATCATCTAAATAAGATATCGCATGTAAAAAGAAAGTGTTTCTCAGGACTTGTTGACCACTTCCCAGAAACTGACAGAAGATTTGAGAAACACCACCAACTTACTACAAAGCTTT
Source organism: Chionis minor (assembly GCA_013398295.1). Taxonomy (NCBI): domain Eukaryota; kingdom Metazoa; phylum Chordata; class Aves; order Charadriiformes; family Chionidae; genus Chionis; species Chionis minor. The sequence goes on along the minus strand of VZSF01004217.1, from coordinate 1,882,909 downwards.
GCAAAAATATCTGGTGAATCTGAGTCTAAGTTACTGTTAAATCCATTTCCTTTGTCCTTGGTCATCCAAGTGAGGAACATTCGGGTCATTCTGCCACCTGGTGTCAACCAGAGGAGCTCAGTTTAAAACTAGATCTAGATGCCAATCTCCAACAAACAGTCTGGTTTTCTTGGTGTAGTCACTTTTTCATTCCACTCTCATTACCCTGGACTGTAAGAACAGTGATAAAATCAGGTAGTTCTAAGAGCTGCAAATACTGAGCTTCCTTACCATAGGCTGCATAATTCACAAGTTAGTGTCACATAGAATTTAATTTTTCAACACAAATATTTAATTTATCAACTTAAATACATCCAGACAACAAAAAAGTCCCCAATCGACTCATTTTACTTTTCCTCCAGAAAAAGAAGAGGAACAAAGGGCCCAATTTAAACTGCTGTGGAACAGTACTGAAGACAAATCATGCAATGAATTGGTTTAGTCTAGAGAACATCCCACAAATCAGACAGTGTAATACTTCAGTTTGTTCTTTAACACTAATTATTAGATACCCTTCTGTGTTAAAGATGGTAAAAAAGCCCCAAGACTTTTAACTTCACTCCTGTACCTTAAGAGGAAAAAGGAAAAAAGTGGTTCCGGTGGAGAGCAACGAGGTTACTACAACCAAAAAAAAGTAATTTTCAGTTATATTATTGCCTGTGAAACATTAAAAGTGCAAAATGTAATTACCTTAATGCTATTTTTGATATCATATCAGCAAATTACACTGAGTCCCTACTGTGACACTTGCATCAGGGTAAGAATTATCCTGTTGTGAGTGTCGATCCCAGGGGAAAATGAGGCAGCATAAATGGCTGTGATTCTTGAGCAATTAGCTGCTCCAAGGCTGCAGATACTCTTATTTAAGAGATACTTATGGAATGTTTAACCTGTAAACATCTTGAACATTTACCTGCTATTTGTTTTTTCAGTAATTAAGCCTCCAGGGGATCATCCTATGTAACAAGCATTTCTTTCCTTATTTTGCCACCCATTTTTCTTTTTAATCGTGAGAAAATCCCTTTCTGCTATTAAGATACACACTGTGAAATTCGGAATTGTTTGTAATAACTACGTCTTTCCATTAGTACTAATACCCTAATGCCACAGGACAACCATGTAATGTGCTGAAGGATTATGTAACTTCACGTCGAGCACGAAGAAATTGCAAGTTTCAATCACCTTTGGGAGTTAGCTTTCCAGTTTTCAAAGTTCTTTAAGAATTATTGAGGGAAGAGAGAAACATTGATCGTTACAACTAATTTCAGACTTAAGAGTCGGAGACGTTGGCCTGAAGAGCCAAAAGTACAGACAACTGGATAAGAGGCTACATTTGCACACGAAAGGCACAGGATACAAAACCGTTCTGCAGTAGGGCACCAAAAGTATACACAGCTCTTCAAGGAAATTTTATACACACAACAAGACAACAGGGATATAATATTAGTGCAACAGTACCATTTCAGCATCAAATTATTCATCAATATCTGTATCCCTACTTCTAATTTTCAAGTTTATAAGCTTACATGCTGCAACCAAAATTCTGGATGAACGTAGACCTTGTATTTTTCCGTTAAACTGTACAGGTGAAAGCCGGCCCTACAACAGAAAGTAAAAGGACATATAGAAACACACCTTAAAGTGTGCACTTTCAAAACCATTTTCACCTCTAAGGACAAATGGGAAGATGAACACTTTCTGAAAAAGAATTCAGAAACCTCTCTTCTAGGCATAAGCAATAACTTTTTGTAACATTTAATTTACAGGCAAAATACAACTGCATAAAAACATCAGCTTATAATTAGGTGCTTTAAAAGAAACATAAATATAATCTTTCTCCTTGTAAAAAAACCTCTGGTTTATGACATACAAAACATCAGTTCAACATCTTTAGATTTCTGATATAGTATAATTCTGCCAAAAGTCATTCTTTTAAACTAAACTAAATTACAACTGTTACTACACTTCCATCATTTTAATGCACCACTGAAGCCAACTGAAAGTATATGCTTTGGTAAACATGGAAATTATTGATTTGTTAAATGCTTTATAGGACATATATAAGACTCATTATTTGTATACATGCTAAGTTATTCTACCATCTTTCTTTTACTATGATTTCCTTCCTTGACTTACAGCTGCCAACACCACTAAACTTTTCTCCTGCCTAATAACTACCGATTTTTCATATATAACTAACTTCTTAGAAGATGTCCTGTTTGAAGATAGCAACAAAAGGGTTTTCTTTACAGTAGTTAAAGGGCCTTAAAATACACTGGCAAAGGCAACAAGCTGTGTTCCAGCTGTTATGGATTTTATATCCAGGCTTTGGGCTGTTGTTATTAACTTCATGTGTGCCACTACAGTTGCTACAGAGCTCCATGCTGCTGGCATGGAGCACACTATGGAAGGACAAAGCTGCCTTTGCACCATGCTGGTGAACACTGACCAGACAAAAAAGCATTTTTTTTCCCCCCCTTCTGGCAGGACAAGGGCGCACAAAGTATTTGAAAACAGCAAAAATACAAAATGCTGCACAATATTGACATCTGTTGAAACATTTCTGCATTCATTCTTACACTTGCCAACTGCAAACTCTCATGGGTCCTACATAATACCGTAAGAAGTTAGGAAGTCTAACCAATTTTTCTCAATACCAAGACCACCATGAAAACAGGTAGCTTTCATTACACTATATTTTTCCACTAAGTATATAAAAGTCTTTATATTAATTCCTTCATATGAATTCTGACATCATTAGCAATAAAATACAGGTTCAAATTCTCATTTAGTGATCAGTGGAGTTAACTTAATCATCCTTTTTCCTCTGCCACTGTAGGCTAAGTGAAAGATGACTCATTATAATGCAATCCTTTGAAACAGTGCACGCCTGCAAATATCAATAATACTAATAATTACCTTTAACCTACCAAGATTTACGCAAGGCCATATTTAACATCCACTTGAGAAGAATAGATAATAACAAATACTTGGGAACCATCCAAATATCAAGAGTATATTAATAAAAATATGGAAAGCTATCACAAATATACATTGAATATGTACATCTTCCTTGCAGTTTAAATTGCCTGAAAATATCTCTGAAGATGACACACATCTTAGCTTTCTTAAATTAGAAAGAAAACTGATACATCCCAATGTGTTTTCTGTATCTCCCAGATTGCTGATGACTCCTACCTCGCATGAAAGAAGGGACAATCAAGAAATAGGGACCAGTGTGCCATTCCTGGTCACTAAAACAATGTTCCTCACACTTAGTCTGCATTAATAAGATCTGTGACAAAGAGATGCACAATTCTGAAAGTAAGTTCACTAAACACCCATTAAATTAAAACACTATCATTGCAGAAACCTGTAAAGCAAAAGGGATTAGGATGTAGCAACAAATAGCTGGATTTTAGCTGTCAAGATTTTAGAGGGCAATGTCTTTATTTCCTCATAATTAGTGCTAAGTGCCATGTGAAGAGATTTTTTTTGGACAGAACATAGCTGAGTCTCTCTTGGTGCTTGATATTTGCTTTCAGTGTATCATCCCATTATCTTCCATTATGCCCTTCTACTATAGAATCTCTATTTTTAGATGAGACCAAAAGTAAAAGGGGGAGAGTGCATTTCATGTGAATCGTCCATCTAAATCACCAATATAAATGTAACAGCAGCAGTAGAAGGAAACAATGCCAACAGCAGAACTGGCCCCATCTTTAGAATTTGTTGGGGAACAGGATACAGTTTAAAAAATAAGGACAACACGAGACCCTCACACATCCCTTTGGCACTCAAATCTTTCATTCACATTTTCTTACCCTACGAAAATGATGCAGGGATTATTACTTACACAAAATATTATGCAGTCACTCTCCCAGATCAGCCAAACTTGCTGCCTCAGAGTTTCTCTTTGCAGAAAGCATTATAATCAAATACAATTTTTGGGTTGGTTCCCCACACACGTGCCTTTTGGGAGCTACATCATAAATCCAAGTGTAAATACAGTCAAGATTTTCTGTAGTTAAATTGTAATGAACCATGTATACTAGAAGGACATTCAAATTAAAAAAGGACAAATTTTGTCAGAAAGAGAATACTTTTGAGTATCTCATGATACTCCTTTTTTATGATACAGTCTATAAGAAAACAAAGCCATCAAGTAGTGCTTCTAAAAGTATCATTATAATTTTAGCAGTAACAAAGATATATATTAATAGAAAACAAAATACTTCGTACCAATCTGTAATAGAACTAAAGCAAAACTTAAAATTACCTTAACTGAATAATGCTTCCTTTGCCCATACCACACATTCCTAATAAATATAGAGAAGAGAAAGCATTCATGCAAAATATTGAGTTGACCTTAAAAATAGCTTTATGATGGATAAAAAGAAAAAAGTCATATAAAGCAAGTGCAGTGGAGGGTAATTTAGAAAAAGAGGAATTTATTTCTATCCAAAGCTGAGTATAAATATTTATCAGATGCATAGATGGTCTAAAGATATTAAGAAAAATAATGAAAAATTACTCTTACATTGTCATATGCTTCTTGCAAATACATGCTGGGATAATGCTTCAACTATAATAAAACTGCTCATTATCTGGAGATGCAGTAACAGGAGAACAAACATCAGTTATATTACTGAGGACAATTCTGTGTAGGCAGAGAAGGACTACGGGAACAGAGATTCCTTTTTGATATTTGATGTTTATGCAGGTTGATTGAAGTGAAATTATTAAAGTCATTTCATTAGAAACTGTACATGGGGGCTCTTTGCAAAGAATAATGTATGTATATGTTCAAATTCACAATATCTTGTCCGGTAGTAGTACAAAATCATTTTGGGGGCAGAGGAAAGGAAAGCAGGAGAGGATACGTGTGCTGCTGTACATCTGATCAGTACGTATTTGATTTAGTGTTTGTCAGATGGGCAGAATATTGGATGTACTACGCAGGATGTTCTGTTCTCCGGTTCTCTCCAGTCATCTGGTGATCCTAATGGGAATGCTCTGTTTCCACTATACACACAACCTGTGCAGTAGCTCCCATCTATAAGCCACACTCCACATTTTTAGTGTCAGTTTAATGCTAAAACAATACTAGTCTAATTCCTGCAAAAGACAATGAGCGTAATATCTCAAATAATGTGGATTTTTTTTCCCTGCAAATAAGACTTAAAATGTAGATGTGTGCAATTGTAAAAAACCATGTTTAATAATACTACTTTCTTCCATTTAAAGACTTATAGAGGTTCTCTATTATCTACAGTTGTCTTACGCTATACTGCGAAAGTATTATCAGCATTATTTTTCAGTCAGAACCACTGAAGTGTTTTGCTTTTGGACTCCCACATGTTTGGACTGAAAATTAAAGACAGATCCACACTAGATAAGGCAGGTAAATATGAAAGTTTTTTATATTTGTGAAATAACATTATCTACTGACAGCAGAACTACAAACAGCATCTGTGAGCATTCACACGATGACAGAATGAAGGTCCTCCATGACAGCATTATATAAAGAGAACATATCTGGGTAGATGGTGTTGGCATCCACACCTGCCCTCCTGGCTAGGCAGCTGTGGGGCAGAGCACTTTCCAATCACTCCCTCTTTATTAGAATGCCAGATATCAAGTCTGTTTATTGAATTTTGTTGCAATCGAAGCGGTAGACTTGTCTCCAAATGAAACACTAGGAAACAAGCCAGTTGTCCAGCTAGACTCCATTTAAGAATGGAAGCAGTGACTAAAGATGGAGTAATAGAAGCAGCAGAAAAAGATGTCCTGGCACTGAAACCAGCACCTCCTCCATTCAAAGGTGGTGAACTAAGTAGATGAAAGGTGTGGGTGGGTGGTGCAGACACCAACTTGGGGCAGTTTGGAAAACTATCACCTCCAAGTTTCCGTAGGATGACGTAGTCCTCCTTTGAAGAGCTGGAGGAGTATCTCGCTCTAGCACCCTACAACTGAGACACAGCAAACACAGAGGTAACAGCAGGAAAAAAGTGAAGAGAGAGTGACCAAACATTGCACTTGTGTTACAAAGATGGAAATCTCTAGAAGTGTTATAGAAGTGGAAGCCGGGACTCACGCGTTGACAAGGAGGAAAAAAGCACTGGAAAATAGAATAATTCAAGTTACAAAGTCTGGCTTCAAGAAAAATGTATACAGCTGATGGCTTAAGAAAAAAATCTAGCTAACTGTTCATTGAACTCAAAATTACTCATGGAAAGCTAATAGAAGTATAGAAAGTAGCAAATTAATTTTAAATATTCTAATATTTTTCTGGCAGCAAAACAAACAAGCAAAAATACTCCTATCTGGAAAAAACTCTTCTGCTGCATCAACAAGCAATGGGGACCTGCCCAAAAATAAAGTTCCAGGATTTTGGGGCATTGTAGATTTTCATATGCAACACACCAAGCTTGTGAGTCAGAAGAAAAATACTTTATCTAAGACGTCTTGCTGTCATTTTTGGCATGGATCTGAAAAAATTCACATATAACGTTAAGAGCACAGCCAGCTCCAAGCACTCAGATCTAACCTGAGACTCAGCTCCTGGTTTCTCCACATCACACACCTCTTGCTGTGCCAGAACTGGGGAAAGGGAGGAGGGCACAAAAAGCTCCAAGTCTGCCTCTCACACACACTCAGGACCAACTTCTTCAGCTGCGTAGCTCAGCCCAGAACTGACAGATATTCTGACCCAAACTGGACAGAGTTCACTGAGCACAACTCTGCCCGGCAACGTCCGTTGTCAGGCTTCATTCTGCATTCACCTCTTTCTGGGACATTTAAGAGTTCCAGGGAATTCCCCTCGGCAACAGCTGGGGAGGGGCTCTTCCTCCCAACACCCTGAGGACCAGGGGCCAAATTGGCTGCATTTCATAGCTGAAAAAAGAAACAGCCCTTAGAGCAGATGGCAGGCAGTAGAGTGGTGTTGGAAACAATCTTTCAAGGCAATTCAATCCAAAAATCACAATTCCACACCACTTTCAAGGGAGATGCCAGCTACCTGAAAAAAAATCCTTAACATCCTAGCAGAGAAATTTGTGATCCTTAAATTACGTTAAAGATATAACATCTATTATTATTAAAAGCATAGGTACATCAATACAGATTAGTGCTTGGGTACCACCAGCAGAGACGCAATAGAAAGAGACAACTACAACACCAACACATTTTTTCCTCTGTATGGATATCAACAGTAACAGACAGGCGGATCTCCAGCAAAGATACGAAACTCGTAGCAAAAAAGTGTTCATTGAGAGTCATCTGAGAGAACCCATTTTGCCATAGGACTGGAAGTATCACATCCTCCTTGCTGGCTATAGCTCACTCTAGACTACAACATTTTGTATCAACTAGTATATATAGTAATAACACTATAATAATAAGTACTAAACTGATTAGTTTCGCACCAAGCTAAATGGGCGTATTCTGAGATTTAAATTTAGAGTAGAAACTAATGGCATTCAAAGAATTTATTACCCAGTTTTACTCAACTTAAGTCATGCGGCTGTTATCTGCTAAATATCATCATCATCAATGTGCCCCCTTGACCATTCTGGCAATTAAAATCACCCCAAAAGTACAACATCAAAAAGATTATGTTTTCTTTAAGTTGACCTTTAAAATTTAAGTTTACAATGCCCTCGTAAGAATTTAATATCTTCATTTACATAATTTTCTTCTAAATTACAAGTCATGTTTTATCAGAACAGAGTAAGCCAGAGGACATGAGGAAGCTATGAGCCAGCAGCAAGACACTCAAAGCCCAATGGGCTAAAAAGTTCTCACAGACAGGTTATACAAAGCAAGAAAACAAGAAAAAAATCATCTGCTATTGCATTTCCCTTGGGGGTTGCCAATCATCATCTGCTCTTTCTCAAGATTTTAAACAAATATCCAAATAGGATGCAAAATAAAAGTTAAGAAGTGTTGAATTGCTAGGATTGTTCCTAGCCACCTGGAATGATATGGCAGCAAAACTTTTTGAAAGAAAAAAAGTTGTTTCCTTCACTTGCTGCATGGAGTAACATCTGAACTGGAAGTTCTTGAGTTATCTTCTAGCCCCGGCAGCATCACAGAAAATTAACATTAATCCAGAAGGAAAAGAATGATGGCCACTGGATTCAAAGTGTTCTGGCTAGAGGAAAATCTCCTTCGACACATGTGAACACCCAGCATCCATCAAATACATTATTGTTCCTTGACAAATGTGTGAAAATACAGAGTGGGACCCCAGAATAGTCCAAATCTGGAAAGTATTTCATGCGTTAAAACAAGTTTGCACACATTTATTGGGTGGAACAGTAATAGTTAAACACCTGTATACAAGCATCTTGACTCATTTTCAAGGTCACATGTTAGAATTCCAGTAGCTTATTCAGTATACCTCAGTAGCTTCCAGTATACCTCTGAGGGGAAACACTTAAAATTCTTAGACAGAAAATAGGGGGCTGCTCTCTTATCAGTCTGTGATGCTGATTACTCACATTTAGGACAGCTTTGCACAAGAACTGAATAGAAATGAGAGCATGCTTGACACCCCTCCCAAAACATTACATGATAGGCTAAGACTAAAGACTTTTCCCCCCCCATATTAACTAATCCATCATTAAAAGAATATACCCACCTATTACAATTTTTACATGTTTGATTTCAGAAACAGACAAGCTCCTGCTAGCATATCACACACGCTTACTAAAACATACATACTTGCCTTCTTAGCAAGGACATAGGACAAGAGCCAGGTTTGCTGAGTAAAACCAAGTCAGCTGCTCTAGAGCGAGCTCTGCAAATCAAGTTTCTGCATTATATCTCGGCTAAATCTGCACACAATACTCCAACTCTTCATTGTTGGATTGCCTTTTTATTGAATAGACACAAAGACTTACAGAAGGAGGAAAGAAATCAAAATAATAAGATGTTTACACCTAATGCTCAATTTCCTTTTAAATACTAGGATTGAAAAATAAGAACTTAATATTTTTTAAAAGTCTTTCTCCTATTCCCACTGGCTAGAGTGCTCATCAGGCTATTATTAAGTCAATTGATTCTCTCTGAAGCCACCGACCCCCTTCTATGTGTGAGGTTCTCACACCTTGTCTAACTGCAGGCAGGAAACAACAGGTAACAGCCCATGTCCATGCTGAGCCACGTTGACTTCTGCCAGCCAAAAAACATCCGTGCAGCCACTCATCTCTCTGTGCACAGAGACATCCCAGCAATAACTGTCTTTAAGCACGGGATAACCAGCAAAGGCACAGATCTGCAGCCAGTGGGCCTTCCAAGTATTATTTATGTGCCATCTTCAAAATCCTCAAGCTCTTCTGGCAAACAATGATCAGTGGCAACCTAACTCATTCACATTACCGAGCTGCTCTCAAGAGATTACCCAAATCCACATGATGTTAGTTATTTAATTTGGTAAACAGCTTGTGCTGCTGCAAAGCAGATTTCCTAGCTGGATGAACTCTTACTGTATGCAAAACATGACACTGAATACAGGCTCACAGAATAAGTTGATTTTTATAACTGGGCTGGTGCTATCAAAGAGATGCACAAAGGAAAGGGAAAAACAAGTGCTACAAATTTTTGACCTCAGGGCTAGATTGTGGTGGGCAGAGCCACACAACACCAACTCCCTGAGCACAGAAGTAAAGCATCTGTGTACTGTCATCTGTGCCAGTGCTGTACTTCCGATTTCAAGCAGCACTTTGGTACAGGGGAAAAAAGGAAAACTATATTTTGTATTAGTATTTACCCCCGCCTATTAGGTACTTGCATCATTTGCACAGCCATCCTGTTGGATACAACACCCACTGCAGATAAATCACATCTCAAGATATTTAGGCAATAAGAACACTTTGTTCGTCCACTACGCTAGATCTTTCCTGCACAGTCAGTCTAACCTCATCCAGAGTTGTAAACCACATTTATTAGCCCTCTGAGCACTACTGTGAAAGCTTACCATGTAAAAATGTCATTTGCCTTTTGTGGCGACAGCTATAAATGTGAACCATGAGTTTCAGCAAGAAGCAGCATTTCATAGCACTGCTAGACCTCCTCTTCTCCTGTCACCAACCAACGTACACATTAGCTGCACTTCATGGAGAGGACTGCTCTGTAAAAGGAGCATCTCAAAAGCATCTCCCCAAAAAGAAGTCATCTCAGCTTTCTCCATGGAGGATGCAATTGGAATAGCCCTGCCACTGGCTCATCTGTCCAGCAGTAGATTCAACAACCTGGCTTACACAGATGGGGGAAACACAAAGTACGTTTGAAAAACACTGGGAAACAATTTACTGCAGAAAGGTAGAAATATGCTGCAACAGAGACAGTTACTTGTCAGCTGCGGCCTTGCAAAGAGACTTTGACATTCTCTCAAACAGAATGCTCTCCTCCATAGTTCTGCACAGAAGAGGAGGGAATTAGGAAAAACACCTATTTAATCTGTAGCTCAGACAAGAGTAACTCTGCTCATTTTATAAAGTTATATACATGCAATCCATACAAGATTAGGAAGTTTCACTCACAGGAGATACAATATTAACATGAGGCTCAATGAGGCTTATAAGTTAACCAGAATTATTACAAAGGCATATTAATAGGATTTCATGCCCTCTTTTGACGTTTATAAAATATAGATATACATGGTTTCTTATACAAGCAAGATGTATTTTGAATGCAACTATTATACTTGACCCACACAAGTAACAAGGCTCTCCCCCTTCAGGGTGATCTATTTCTTTTACAGTGCCATGCTACTTTGGAAGTTTAGGCTGACACTTTTTCTAGCCTCCTTCTATCACTCCTCTAACATCATATAGCATTTCTAGTTTTTGAAGAATGCAGAAGCGTTTTCTAGGTGAGGAGGTCCAGTACGAAGACAAGCAGTTTTAGCCTTTATGCTTGCAAGGGGCATCTGACAAATGGCATAGCTTTTGACCAGTCTGCCCATCACAGTAACAGGGCACTTTGGGCAGCGCGGAGCGCTCTGTTTAAGCACAAAGCAGTAACAGCTAAAGCAGGCACAGAGGAGGTTTTCAGCCTGAACTTCACCAAAGTGTCATAAAAGACAAGCTCTCACGAGTGCCGACCTCAGCAGGAAGGGCTAACTGGTCTCACCTCACCCCCACCCAAACGGGGGCTGCAGCACCTCTGCCCCCCTCACAGGAGTGGGGTCACTCGGGCTTCCCTGTCCCGTGTGTGCCCGCTGATAGGGCTGCCCAGGGCTTCACTCACCACAGGCGCAACCCCATCAAATCTTCCCAAATTCCAACACCTTCTTCCCCCCCACCCCGAAAGGGCAGATGATTCATGGAAAGTGTACTCTAGAAATCTTGGCTTTTTCCAAGGATGTTAAGAATCTGCAACTATAACTCATTATAATCCACACGCTGCACCTACCTCTAAATTCTTAAATACAAGCATACATTACTGGAAGCGTTGAGGATGTGTATTTTTAACAATAGCTCTATTTAGCTACAAGCACCCAGTACTCATTAAACCTGCAAAAGGCCTCCCGGAGCTCTGTTTTTGTGGCTTTTTGAGTAAACAGGGAAGCGATATGCACCATGCTGGCCTTGCCAGGGCGACGCAGAGCCCTCACTTCCCAGGGTGAAGTAAACAGCTTAAGGAAGAAGAAAGAGCTTTGAGGATTGTGTCATACAAGCATTAATATAATGCTCACATCAGCAGCACTGTGGCTTTTTAATTTAAAGCATGTATTCCTTCGAGAATTACCATTATCTCATTTTTTTGCACTCTACCTATTATACAATTCTTTTTGGAGTTCTTAACGTGACTGTCATGGCTTCTGAAAAGCAGCAATCGCTACCCCCAGCCACCACCAGCCCTTTAAAAGGGCCCAGAGGGGAAAGCCAGCACATCAATTGTTACAGCTTTCAGTGCGTCGTCTTAAAAGGAAGAGTTAAGTGTTATTTTATATATTTTTTCATGCATAATTTCAGTTATTTCTCGGTAAACATATATCCCAGGGCTCTGGCATTTCATCACAGAAGTTTAATTGAAAGGGGGGAGTTGGATGCGGGGGG
>VZSF01004217.1:1747101-1869601 GCA_013398295.1 Chionis minor | reverse complement strand
TCACACGTGGGAGGGTGTCACGTGAGGCCACCAGGGCCTGAAAGTCAAAAGCAGAGCAGGAAGGCAGAGAGTAACATCTGATTTCTTGCATCACTAAACTATCAGTCATCGTCTTTCATATTCAGCAGGTTAAAAAAAAAATTAACATAGCCATACGGGATCAAGATCAACCATTTAGGATAAAAATACCCCTTTTCCCCCCTCTTACCTGAAAAATGTTTCCAAGGTCTACACAAAGACAGATTAACTGTCAAGCTAATAAAGGCCTTATGACCAGCAAATGGTCCCCTGGCTTTCTAGGTTTAACCTATTGTTTTATGACAGTAAAGTCAGAAAGATGGGGAATTCTCTGATCATAAATGCAGGTGGTTACATGCAGCTGGTTAGAATTCCAGCTACTACGTCCAGCTACTGTGTTTGAGCTACCAGACCTTGGGTCTCTCAGAGCTCCAGTCTGCATCACGAGAGAAGCTTATAGCCATGGTGCCTGTGGATGCCAACAACATCCACAGTCACGGGGACAGTCTGGAACAGGAACCAGTGATGTTTCATGAGATAACCAGGATGAAACAGACGCCCAGAAAGACTGTGGAGTCTCCATCCACGTCTTTTTTTTTTTTCCAAAACTCAAGTACTGCACAAAGCCCTGTACAACCTGATAGAACTTTTGAGTTAGCTCACCCTTCAGCAAGAGACCAGACTAGATGACTTCCAGAGATCCCTTCCCACCTACATTGTTCTATTATTTAAATCAAGCATTCAAGCAGAGTGCCTCCTGATGTTCAGAAGTCAGGAGCCATACCTCTCGCAGCGCCAGGATGCTGTGGAAGAACAGCACCTAACCATGGCACAGACAGCAGCAATTGGATCCCAGCTTGCAGTGAGCCTGCAGTCCAGGAAAAGCCAAGAGCACTGTTCTCTACAAAATGGGAACACGCTCCTAAAAATAACATCATAAAATTCTGTCCTCTTCCATAATCCACAAGGATGACGTAAATTCAGGATTATGATGATCCAGGAATCTCTAAATCCTTATGCAAAGTCTGTTTTAATTAGAATCCCAAGTGCTGGAACAAGAATGCAGATACCTACTTACTTGGTATTGCAGAAGTATTTGGCAAAGGAGAGCAAAACAATACCTAATAAAAATCAGCATGCGATTGGTTGGGTCAGAATTTTCAGTTTACCTTGACAAGAGTTACGGTTCTGCTTCCGCAGTTTAGCGTCTGGGCATGCAATTCCAAGTGCTTTGACATTTTTGTACAGGTCTAATTTAAACACTTAAACTATTAAGATGGTGAACAGTTATGAATCTATGTTTAAAATTACTATTTTTGGAACACAGACCAGTTAGACTAGGATAATCTCATTCCTACTTGCATGTGTTTTCCAGTCTACATCTGATTTAGATTAGTTTTCTAAACAGAAAATTTTAAAGACCAAAGAATTTGAAAGACATCTGGAGTCTGATGATCAGAAAACAGCATTAAAGCAAAATACTGGGGCTAGTGGAGCAGAAGGGGATGGGGAAACCTGGCTGAATATCCCATGAGAGCACAGGTTAGGAAACCAATGTTTGGTTTATCATCACCTGATTTTTGCAAAAACTATGGTGAAGCCTGTTAAGAGTGGAAAGTTGGTAGCTGTCTTGGACTCAGCCCTTACTCAAGCCCTGGAAGGGCTGCAGGAGAATAAGCACAGTTCAGCAGTGATTTTACTCAAGATTGGTGTCCTTGCAGAATACGGTATCATGTAATAGTAATCCACAGTAATATTTTAAGAAGAGGAAGTGATTTATTTATTGCAAAGATGGAAGTCAGAAATAGCTCATAATGGGAAAAGTTAGGAAACTTAAAAATAACTTCAAAGGAGTAAAAATATATTTAAAGTGTTGGTGTTAAAAATTAATCTGAAGTGTGGGAATGCAAGATATAAGAATCAGGATTGTGATATTACAGAGAATTAAGGGAATCTGCAGAACAGACAACAAAGCTGGAGAAGCAAGGAGGTTAACTAACCTTCAGACTTCTCACTACTTAGTCTGTTTGACCAGCAATACATAAGCATAAGAGGAGAATTAGGAGGCTCCAGAGAAGCAAACATTTCTCTTAAATGGATTCAGCACAAAAAGAATCTTGCGATTTCACGGATCCTGAGGGCACAGTCTGCCAGAAAACCTATACAAATTCAGTAAAATATCCTATAAACAGAGACATCTGAGAAAGGAGGTGGTTGTTTTCAGTGAATTTGCACTAAAAATTAGGATCAGACAAGGCTGACAAAGATTTCCAAGAGAAGCAGACACTGTAGCTAGTAAAAGAAATTGTTTGAACACAGACATACGTTTAAAAGGAATGGCAAAGACCAAAGGATGACCATACTTAAAACCAGCTTAAAAGACAGGTGTTACGGATGGGCCTGGAAATCGTGCATCAGTCCATTTCACTGGATCCATCCAAGTCTACAAGACAGAGATCTGGATGCGTTCTCTCAAATTGAGGAAGGCAAAGCAGCAGAGAGGACCTGAAAGTCTGGCTCTGGCTGAGTCTTCTTTACATCAAGTATCAGGCAGAGGAGTTAAAAACACATCAGCTCTTTATCCAGAGCAGTGTGAGACTAAAGTACAGCATCTGTAAAGATGAATGAAAGCCTCCTGTCCTACACACAGGATTTGTCAAAACTGCCACACTAAGCAGATGTGGTTATCGTTTAGGCAGTATTGCAAGCTCTTTTGATCAAAGCGCCTTCTAAAGATCTGCTAATGAAATAATCTAAATTGACTGTAAACATGTCAGGATGGGTGTTGAGAACAGGGAGCACTAAGATACTGTCAAAACTAACCACGAACCAGCCAGGTGACACCGCCCCGTTAAAGGCAGAACTCCAGGTACGGCTCAGGAAACTCTTCAGAAAGAGGCGTCAGCATGGGAAGCAGCAAAATCCTGGCTCCAGACAGATTTGTATATTTATTTTTAAATACTTGAAAAAAGTGAGCACACATATTGTGTAGATGGTAGAAGTCCCTACTCAAAACAGTATAACTTTAAAAAAACCCTCAGAATTTCCTGTGTGCATTTGCAAGGGGCAATTCAGAAACACAAGTGCGTTCAAATTTCATGAAAATGAGGGGCACAGCATCCAGTAAATAAACTGCTTAGCATTACCTGTAACACTACATACTAAGAAGCTTGAAAATCAGTTTCCATGGTTCATGTTCAGGGAATCCAAATGCGTGGATAACACCTTACCACTGTAGAAGCACAGTAAATAAGAAGCAACAGTACAACCAAGAGGAGTACCAGTATGCACTGCCTTCCAGGAAAGCAAGAAATAAAACCACCACTATTACATTAATAACTATTTTTTTAGCTTTAGCTTTGGCTACTGCAAGTCAAAGGATCCCACAAGATTTTATGGATGAGATACTTTTTTATTGAAAGAAATTAGCAAAATAAGATTATCAGCAAAATTCTATAAATGACAGGAGATAGCACACAAAGCAAGATAACTTTTCCACTGGCCTTTCTCAGAATCCATGAGCCAAAAGACTCAAGGAGAAATCAGAGTGTGTAACACACAGGAGTCCAACACATAAGATAAAACAGAAAGGCTTGTACATAACGAGTATTACTGAAACAAAAATTTATATTAAAAAAACACTTTTTTCAAAACATCTGCCTAGAAAACATGAACATTTATAGCAAACAAATAAAAGATCCTTTTAATCACATACAGAGCAGCAAAAAAAAAAATTTCATCATGATAGAACAACAGATACATACCAAGAAGCATCTTTCATGAAGACTCCAAGTCTCCTGGCAGAGAAAGTTAAGGGAGACTATGAACCACCATGTCTCATTAAAGAATTTTCAGCAAAAAAAGCCATCTGTTTCCCTTATTTACACAAGACTACTTATCAAAAAACAAGTGATAAATAAAGATGAAGTTACCTCAGTAACTATTTAGTTAAGCCACATAATTATAATTTACCCCCATAATTTGCTTTATCACAACATAATGAATCATAAGTCGGCAATTCACAGATAAATTCCACACAAAGGCCAAAATATATGGTTTGTATCTAAGAGTAAGTGAGCAGGTATACTTTCAATAGCATAAATGATTTAGTCTAACACAGACTTAGCAACGCAACTAATAGGCAAAGTTTTCAAACTCTGTGTGTAGATACTCAAGCTCAACACGATACTCTTAAGTGGGTATGCACCAATAAATGGAATATACTTGAACTTAAGTAATATGCATTTGTATATTCTGCAAGTATACAAAAAGTTCTGAAGCAATTTTGCTAGCTGGTAAAAAGTACGTTTAGAAAAACCACTGAATTTATTTCAGATCATATGTTGCCTGGCAATTGTTCAGCTTAAAATAAACAAATAAATGGAGGGGAGGGGGAAAAGCCTGCAGAAACTAAGTAGTACATCCAGGACTCATATCGGTAATTCAACTTGAAGTACATGAACACACTTGACATCTACAGGCTCTGTGTATGTTTTCCACTGAAACCACACAGGCACTTAGGAGAGTTGTATGAGAGGGCATAAGCATACATACATTTTAGAGAGGTTCACAACAGTATATTCTAGAAGGCTGTGTGACTTTGGAGTTGCAAAAGAGCCTTCCTTTATTTTATGCACGTGATGAAAATAGTACTTGATGCAATTATATTTTTCTATGAACTTTTTGTATAGCACAAGTGATAGTCTGAACTCCATTTAAAAACAGAAGAGCAAAAGCTTTTCCTATTATGATCTTTTCAAGCAGAAAAAGTGAAGAGTTATGGCAAGTTCATGCCACTTCTAAGATGTTTAACACAAGTATCATAATTGTCACTTAACGGGTCAGGAAACAAAGACAGACTTGCCTCAGCGGTGTTGTCTGTTCTCCATAGATCACACTTATTTTCCTTTCATATTTAGGAAATGTAATTATGTCTAATTCAAATTACAAGAGAGAATAATTACACAAAGCCTTTTTTTCTTTATAGTTAATCCTGTGAATATTTTATTTGCCAAGGCATACAATTTTCCAAAAAGAAAACATTAACTTATGTGGCCCGTATGGAATTTATTTAATTATATGATAATCCAATATGGTTCCCTGCAATTTATTATGTTAATCAGTTAGATTATGTGTGAAACATTTTATAATGATACCATTCCTTTACTTTATATGTTGGGTTTTTTTATTAAATACTAATGAACCATTTTTCAGCAGTTTTTAAGAGATAGCTGGGCTTTGCAGTTTAAACAAGACATTATAATTTATATCACCTTTAACTTACTGAAGATTTTGAGCACCTTCAACTGCATGTTTTCTGAGACTGCAGTCTCCTTACTGTAATGAAACACAATAATTGGATAATATTGCATATTTCATATCATAACTGAATCCCACACCCCTTTGGGAGTAAATGCTATATTCTTGATTACCATTGGGGGAGAGGAAAAAAAAGGAAAAGCCCGCCAATACTTCTTCAACTAGGAGGGCAGAAGAGGATTAAAAGAAAGCCTCTAACAATCAGCATGTGCAAATCTCTTTTGGAAGTGGGCCAATGAGCTAGATCAACACAGATTTCTGCAAGAAAGCAAGTTACTGTTTGTAGAAAACCAGTTACTACTACCACGTGATCAGAGAAACAGATCATTGAACATAAAGTCCCTTCCATGACACCTTCTACAGAAAATGTTTTGCAACAGTCCTGGTGTAGTGTCTCAAAACTTCATTTTTACACATGCAATTTTCCTTTTCTTACTAAAATGAGGAGTGCGCTCTACTTCCTTGCCTGAGTTTTCAATAGCAAAGGTGAGCATCTTTAAGTAGGCACCAGGGGGTTTATGCCAACACAGCTTTATATGTCAGAGCAGGAAACAAATTTGCAGGACCATCCTGCATTTAGCTGGGAATTTGTGTCTGGTTCTTCAGTCTCCAAATCCGCCCTCTGTATCTGTAGGTGGATTGACAGAATTGACAGAACATCCTTTTCAGCTATAGACACTAAATCAAGACGTACCCACCCGCTACTACACTCTTATCACTGAATACTTGATAAACATGGGGTTTGTGAGGTTGTGTTTCTTTTCATATTCATTCTGTAAACTGAGAACAAAACCTCACTTTCCTCATCACCAGTTTCAGCCCAGTATTGCACTGTGTTACACAGAACACCACTGTACCACAATGAAACACAACCTCACAAAAAAAAAAATCACTGGTGAATTAGGATGTATACCAACCTACATGACAGTTAAAGTCTTAAGTGGCACAAACTTACTCAAAAAAAATTGCCATGGCAGGAGAAACACTCTCAAACAGTATAGATCTGGATTTTTCTCTAGAAGCCATGGTAGTATCCCTGTTTTGTAAACAGTACGGATGTTATTTGTGTGTAGGTAGAGGAACAGAAATAGGGTTGCAAAAAGCCCTGCTGCTCAACAGTGAGGGCAATGGATGCTTAATGCACAAAAAATTCACAAAGAAATTCAAGTTGAATCAGCCTGTCTCTTTAGATCCTAAAAGGTTTTGCCAATGTGTCATCTGAAAATGTATTAACACTACAGAATCACTGATGTTGGTCCAAATGTCACATTTAAGTCAGTTTCCAATTATTATCTTACCATTTATATTCATTTTCCCTTAATGGGAGCACTGTTAGAGCACTATAAAATATTCTGCTGTGGTCACATATATTTCAAAGACTTGACAGGCCCGACAGCCACAGAAGCTCTATAAATATTTCAGATAACCTAAATTTTTTTGACCAACAGATACTGATGTAACAATAAAAATAATAGATGGAGGCAGAGGAAGGGGCCAGGGTATATGCCAAGCAAACTAAGCTTGCATTGATTTCCTCCAACTGTTAATTCAGGTTACATTCATTTCTATGTACAGTCTATGTTCTTAAAAAGTTTATATACTTTGTGTTACATCTTTTCACTTGACTGTTAACAAGTTCAGGACTACATTATTCTTTGTCTCTAGAAGAACAGAAATATTGCTACCTGTCAAAGTGCACCTGGTAACAGACATTATATCTCATGCAAATACCATGAATTTTGGCTATGCTGGTCCACCAAACCTAACCACAAAGCATTAAAGACTGCGAACAAAGCCCTTACACCAGAAATCACTCACAACAAATTGCAACTGTGTTTCATAAGGTATAAGCAAACCCCAAACATAATTTCCCTCCACGTCTGCAAGCAACTGATTCCTTAATATTGTATTTTGTATGTCTCCATGCTAAGCTACGGTAAAACCGAAAAGGCAATATCTTACCAAATTGGTCATTTAGATGTCTTCCTGTGTTATAAAATGCAGCAAACATCAAGCATAAGATGATCAACACAGAATTTAATATATTTACATTCTTTCATTTTAATAAAATAACTTACATGCTTGCTCCTGAAAGACTGCTCAGTGAAAGAACTCTTCTGCGTACATTCCTTTGGCAGGATATCCTTGGCAAAAAAAAGTCACAATAAATTTGCTAGCCTAAGAAGGTACGTATTAGTCCAGCCATGTGGGTTTGGGTTTTGTTGGTGGTTTTTTTTTTATTTTTCAAACTGCTGTTTTTCAGAATAAACATCCCAAATATTACTGCATAACAAGAAGGAGCTTGTATCTCAGTGTCCCTGGGGTCACACTGGGACACTAACCAGCAAGAGGAAGGGTGACTGTCTAAATTGTTGCCATGACTTTCTCCGAGGTGTCCCACAATGATGCTCACTCACAGGTCACAGCTGAGAGCACACCATGGACTAATAATTTAGTTCTCAGTGCAAGTTCTTAGAATATCATTAAAGGCTCTCTGAGAGGGAGCTTCTAAAGCACCTTATCTTGCTTTAACGCTATTTAGGGAAGAATGAAATAGGACTAATACATTCACAATGAAGTTTATATGAATAGTTCAAGATGCCTGCTTATGCCCCAATTTTTTTTTTTTTTTTTGCAGACAGCAAAGTAGTGGCCAGATATAGGTCATATAAAACATATTCAGTTCCTACCACTAAATATCTCTGTACATCGCAGCTTGTCACAGCACTTCCTCATGACCTAACAACCGACTAGTCTCCATGGTCTGTACCTTCTTTCCCCATCAGAGTGCACCATCAGGGCAGGGATTGCACTTTGTCACGCTATGACTGGCAGGTGTTAAAACACTCAAGATCAGTTGTCGAATCTTTTTATGGTAGTTACTGGGTGCCAGTCTAACAACCACACAGCCTTAAGCTGCAGCACAAGCTTGCCAAGTCTTTCCTGAAAAAATCTGTGCACCAAGTCACAGGGTTCCTCAATTCTTAGCTCCAAGTCTTTCAATACTGCAATAGTTTTAAATTAAATGATTGGTGATGAACAAATATCTTTTCCACGTCTATTGTACACTTCAACACACCACTGACAGTTTTAAAAACTCATGCATTAAAGTCATTGTCTAGCTCTGTGTTTAAAACAATTAAGTCATCATTAATTCAGTAAATGCCATAACAGGCTTTTAGAAATTACAAAAGAATCCTTTCCCACGGCATACATTGATACGATATTTGTCTGACTACGTGATCTTCTTATTATGCACCAATTTAATGCTTTCTTAAAATATGTAGCAACAAAATGCACAAAGGAACAAAGTTACCCTACATAATTATTTGACACTAAGTTTCAAAACTCTGACACGCCAAGCTCATAAAACTCAAGCTCAAAAACATATTAGTGCCACCAAAGGACCTCCCAATTCACTTGGCACCAAAGGGTTAATCTCACACATTTAATATCCTACCTCAAACAAGAATAATTGTAGCAAGAAGAAAGCTCTTATGGTAGCCTTAGTAAGACCATGCTACTTCTTGAGACCACAACAGTAAAAAAGCCATGCAAATGGAGATGAATGGAGCACAAGCCACTGAGGTAATTAAAAATGTATTTTCCATCTCCTAGTAATTGAATTGTGTACAAGCTGCAAGTTAATGAGGTCATCTACACTTGAGCACTGACAGGAAAGCAGGAATAATTATCTTTCAATTTTTTCTTATGTAGCAATTAATTTTAACCATTCGCCTACACCCCACTCCCACTTCCCTCATTCCAGTCAGTCAAAGTCATAGCTAAGGCGAATTGACAAGCAATTGATATGGTAGCGGCACAGAGCCACCGAGGCAGGCAAGGTAATCAAGGGGCTGCAGCTGTTGAGGGCTAAGCGCTTCCAGGTGAATGTCACCTGAGATTTTGCATTCTGCCACTCGGAGGGCTTGGGACACACAGTAGTGTCTGACAGCACATCTGGTGCCAGGTGGGCAGGGAGGGGACATTGCCGATTCGGGAAGGGAACAGAAGGATGGACAAGGATTGATGAATGGACAAGACTTGAAACAAAAATGTCTTTTTTTAGGGCTCATCTACTATCATTGAGTATTGCATACTACATTTGGTAGCTGTATGAAAAAGTGGCATGCCTTGGCTTTCAATTCAAACACACAAACACCAATTAGACTCAAACCCTTATGATGCCTCCTGTAACTGTCTGACATGGACTTACAGCAACTCTACACTTAGAAGGAACTAAACATGTGCCAAATCAAATACGCAAGACTGAGACACAAAGAGCAGTTTGGCACTTTGACCTGCGGACTGAGGCCTCACAAGCTCTGTGCAGATGCCCACATTTATAATTGGGCTGGCAATCTCTGATTCTTCCCTTTGAACTGCACTATCTTTCAACAGCTAAAATGAGCAGTTCTGTTCACAAAAAAGGAGGCCACTAGAGTCTTTTAACAGTGACAAGTCCACCACTGTAACAAGTGTACTTAACTCAAATATTTCACTAAAATGGTTAAGATCTAAGGGAGGAGGCTTACATGTTTGGTTATTAACACAACTCCTACATTTCCTCCCTCAGTTAAGACTACAAACATTATCAGCACATTGCATGCTAGATGGAGCACACTGCTGGACCCAGAGATGGTCATGTGAGCCCATACCCCAATAACAACTTGCCCTTGTATGTCAGGGTATGTCAGCTTGTCCCACTTCCCTTCAAGCTAAATTTCTTCTACAATTGTTAATTTTTTTTAGCTAGCATTTTTAGGAAGAAGCCCTTTTCCTGACAGCAAGAATTCTGATTCAGATGCTCTTATATTCATGAATTATGACAGTGATTGTGTCTTCCTCACCTGGCTGAGCAGAGTAGCAAGCCTGCCCGCCAGGTAAAACTCCTTTGTGTTTGCTATATAACTGCAGAGAAACACCATAAAAATGGAGGAAACTATTCTGCATCAGTGGTGCTGTAAAAGGAGAGAAATCTCAGACCATTGCCTTAAACTCCAAGTCCACAGTCCAGCTGCTTCTTTCTTTTACTCTTACTAGCAAATTAAGGGTGTTTTGGGTGGTGTTTTTGATTTGTTTTTTTTTTGTTAAAGTTGATTCTACATATTTCAGAAGTTTCCAACAAATATGTTTCCTTTTAGATTAGCATAATTTTCAAAGCAAACCTTGGTATAAAAGGTAACAGAAGAAGTTAACCCCTAGTGCTTTACTTCATCAGAAATGCAAATAATGGTTATTGTGTGGGTGAATGTTAGTAGGCACACCTGGAAAAATGGTACACATAAAGGTCACCTCAGCTTCAGTATAAAATTAACATCAGGAATGAAATCAAAGGCAAGCAAATGCCAGCATGGAGAGACTGGAGGGAAAAGGAGTCGTCACTTTCTTTTGAGCACATAAAGAATGTAACAACACATGACAGTGTAGTAATATAGCAGTAGCAGTAAATTCTATACGTTTATTTTATCACCTAACTTCCTATGTACTTTGCAACAGAGTCTCTACTTTTCTTCCCATTGATGCTGCGTTTCACAATCTAAAAAGCTGTTGAGCTGAATATAAATAGACCAGGAAGTGGAAAATAGGAAGTTTGTTTTTCCTGAAATGGAAATCAATTTTTGCTTTTAGCAGGAGACGTCAATATCTTGATTTCTTCTGTCATAGGAAGATACCTGATGCATATCTGTAGCATATGCACAGAGCAACACCTTCACAAATATCAGCAAAAGGACTTTTTACCAGAAAAAAGTTATTCCTTTTGCTTTTTCCTTCACTACTGAGTGGTGCCCAAGAGACTAGAAATTGAATGAATATCTACTCAAAGAAATCTCAAATGCAAACAAGGGCATTGACTCCCATTTAGCCAAACAGAAATGAATATTCTTGGGTAATCACTAAACAACACCCAAAACTTTTGCTCAGGATTGAAACAACAACAAAAATTCTACTTCTCCCACCAAGCCCCAGTAGTTTAACTAACCACAGCTGAGTGCAGCCTGGGACAGTTGCAGTCACAGGTGACAAGCCCAGATGAAAAGCAATCAGTTAGTGTTACAGATGAAAAGCACATCCATAAAGCTAGTATTCATCACTCATAATTAAATTCATTTGAAAACACTACACACACGGACATGATGGAAAGACATGAATTGTACTACAAAGACAAAATCATTCTCAGTGGTTAGCTAAGTGTTGTCAGTCAATCCTAACCATTTCACAGCCAGCTTTCTCTCTGTAATGGCAGATTAAACTTGGCAGACTTGATGGGGTGTAATAAACTTCATGTAGCTACCACTCCTCCTCTTTTTGCAAAGCTGGGGCATGTTCATCCCTTTAGGTTTACTCCAGAAAGCCCAGATAAAACAAGAAGATCAGTTTCCACGTCCTCTGGAGGTTCTCCTGCTCTCGTTAGAAGGGGAAGTTCAAATACACCTGCATAAACTGACAAAGCTGCTTCATCCTCTCTCCTGCCTCTGAAGTGCAAAAGGACAAAGGCATGAAGCGCTTACTCAAGCGGTGCCACTGATCAAAGAGCAAAGACAAGGCTTAAATAAAAGGTTAACGTTATACAGCTGCTTCTCTGCTGAACACATACAATGTTCCACTGGGTCAGACAAATGGTCTGTCCTGGGAAGCATCCTGTCTCCCACAGAGGGGAAAAAAGGAAATGCTATTTCATATGAGCAGGCAACCTTGATCACCTTCTGTGGTTTGTTTTCCTTGCATCTCCCAGCATCCAAAACTGTTGTCTTGGCCTATTTCTAGGGCACATCCCTGCTTAATCCTTTCAGTATCTGTTTATAGACCTGTTGCTTATCAATTTGTCTACTCCCTCCTTGAACATGCAGATACTGTGTCTTGGCAACTTTTTGTGGCAATTGATTTTAGAGTTTTACTGCCTACTTTGTTCATACTTTCTCTGCTTGCTTGTCTTCTGATTTTTATTTAAAGCTCTGATATTCTGACAACAAAGTGTCCCTTTCCCTGATCTGCCTCTGTCACAAACTGATCCCAAAGGTGGTTACTCCTGAAGCTCAGTATAAGTCAGAAGGATTTAAGAAGGCTGTGGGAGAAGGTAGGGAAAGGCAAAAGAATTAATTCTTGCCATTAGAAGTAAATATCTTGCCCAAATTGTAAAAATGCTTTTACCGAAATCCAAGATGATACTATTTCCTTACTTTCAGGGATTTGAAATATCCCCAGATTTACCACAGACTTGCCCATCAATGATAAACTAACTTGAGTTATTTAGTGCATGGTAAGTGGCATGAAAAATTAAAAAAGGAAATGTTTAGAATAGCTTCTAACAGCTTCTACTCTTAAAAGGTAAGTTGTGATGATGCAAAAGTTGACTTTTAATACTTACTGCTGTCAAATTTTATCTACATACTAGTATCAGATGTATTATTTGTATTAGATATATTTACATATTATATCTCCAGACTAAAATGTTTTGAGGCTGTTTTGTTACAACTTCTTGTGTTTATACATCTTAACATCTGTGTGAATTTTGTGTTCACTTCCTGTAAATCAGTCTTCAGATTTGGATGAATCCTGTTTTGCTTTTCTACCATTCCTGCAATGTAGACCTGGGAAAATGAACACATTAAGAACTAACCCCAGAATCATCACCCTTTAGCTCAAAAAGAAAAAGCCTTTCTTGAATCACACAGGGGCTAACTGCTATTTGGGTCAAGCACAAAAAAAGGAACCACCTCAATACACATAGAACTTCATAACAATGAGCGTGTTACCCAGCTATCAAAAAAAGCTCTATGATCAGGACAACTGATGCAGCAAGTGTGACTCAAAAGAGCAGGTTAAACACTTTCTTTCCAGAAATCAGAAACCTAAAACTTAGATACCATTCTGAAATAAATCAAAGCTGTAACGCAAAGCAAGAAACTACCTAACATGCTTAAGTCTAGAGAAGCAGATGAAGAAATGTAATTGTTTTGCTTCACAATCAAAAGTCTCTAGCATACAAATTAAATGGAAATCTCTGCTTGGATGCTGAAGTATAAAGGAACTCATGTTCCTACTACGCTGCAAGACACATTGTCACATACGCACAGGAACAATTACACCTTGATACAAATTTGTTTAAATACAACCTATTCTGTTCAATAATGATCTGCACAGGAGAGCTGATGTGATTTAATCCTATAGAAAAATCTGAAGGCATCAACACAAGCCATCCTAAACACTGACATTAGACAAATCAAACCTTTAAATCTGTGCTTAAATTTGATAACCGAAGTTTAAAGTAACCAAAGCCAGTTTGAAAGGTAGAACTTTTTTTTTTTTAAACACATCCATTTTGGGCTCTCTTTAAGTGCTCTTAATTCTGGTCCAGCATAAGTTTTACAGTGTGAGCTGAGAACACTGCACAACATCCCAGTCTGTTTACCTATACTGCATTCCTTACTGGGTGTTCTTTCTTTTACTATGAAAAATACTAAAAGAAGCAGCCTGGCAGAACCTATTCAATCCATTGCCTTCTCTTAAGGTAGTAGCCAAAAGCCCCAGCCCTTCATAAAGATGTTCATCGCTAAACTGTGCCAATCTGCAAAAGAATATGGTTCCACTACAGAAACATGTCCAACCTAAGCTTTAAAATTCAACTTTGAATTTTCATAGAATCGCATAGGTTGGAAGGGACCTTTAAGATAAAGTTCAACCATCTACCTAGCACTGCCAAGTCCACCACTAAACTATGTCCCTCAGCACCATGTCTACCCACCTTTTAAATACCTACAAGGATGGCAATTCTACCACTTCCCTAACAGCCTGTTCCAATGTTTGATAACACTTTCTGCAAAGAAATTTTTCCTAATATCCATTCTAAACCTCCCCTGGTGCCACCTGAGGCTGTTTCCTCTTGTCCTATCACTTGTTACTTGGGTGGAGATACTGACCTACACCTCGCTACAACCATTTACAGTAGTATATTGATATAATCAATGCTAACAACTTTTAACTTGAGACAGGCCAAATCCTGCACAAAGATTTTATTGTGAAGAATCCTAGAGAAATGAACATAATTACTTGTTAAATTAATGCATCTCCTAGAAGTACTTACAGAACATAACTTTTTTTAAATGCTAAAATAGCTTATTACAGACATATGCACTCATGAAAGATTTTAGGCTGCACTATTAAATACTTCTGTTTTTCTAAAATTCCCATCTAACCAGCTGTTGCTTATCAGTCAGCCATTTAATTATTGTTCTTAGTTGCCTTGATCTGGCTTTGCCAGACTGTGATAAATTGTGCACATGTGTACTGCACACACTGTTACAGGCACTTTCCCCCAACCCTTTCTCCAAAGGGTCATATAGAGCATCTACATGAAATAGGTTGTTACAGGAAAAAAAAAATCACACAAATATGGAAAAGGTTTTTTTTTTAAAAAAAAGTCTGAGATCTTAAAAAGACTCTGATCACTCTCACTAGACAGTACGTAATCTTCTCATGCAAGCTCACCCATATCAGAGGCCCATGGCAGTCCACACAATGGCTCTGGGAGATCCAGGCGTAAAGAAAATTGCATGAGGTATAAGCCACAGTATTGAACTTACCTCCAGAGCAGAGGATCAATTTCAGTGATCATAATGACATTTACTGAGGATCCTTGACAAACCTGGTTGTTCTCCCCAGCTAGTAAATTAACAAATCAAGGTTATTCCATAGGATCTCTTTAAGCCCCCACAGAAGAGATTGCTGACTGTGCAAGTCCACAATAATAATTAAAAAATTATTTTACATTCTTCATTGTCAGTGTTATTTTAGTTTCAAAAGTGCTATCATTGCAGGGTATTTCCATTCACCAGCTGGCTCACTATTTCTCATCCCCCCTTCTCCTACTCACATACAAAATTTAGAGAATATGCAGAAGTGAATATAGCAAAAATGGAAGATTTTCAATAGGTGTTCATGTAGCAATCTATGAAAACAGCGTGAATTTCTGCTCAAAGCAGTTGGGAAAGCTCTGCTTCCCCCAGACACCATGATTAAAGTACTGCATATTAGTTCCAGCTAAGTCAATTTTCTTAAATTGAAAACTCCAGTGTAACAGTTTCAACAAAAAAGTTTTGTGAATTGCCATTATTCCTAACTACCCTCAGATCTGAATAGAAGTCACATATGTCAGTTATAGGAGGATTAATATTCCCTCAAGGATTCTACACAAGTTGAGTACTGAATTAGTCTCCTGCATCAACAATGATTTACTTGAATTTTTTAATTTTACTATTTTCATTGAAAATGTTCTTCCTCCATTCCCATGTCTACCAAAATGGCATGATAACCAAAATGCTTTATTTCTTAGGCATTGTCTGAAAAAATAAGTGATCTTAGTTTGTAATATATAGGTACAGATTACCCATGAGTTGAAAGACCAGAACTTGTATCAGCAGTCAAGATGTGTTTCCGATCTCAAATTATGCTTTGCAATTCTTATCAAAAGTTGTATATTTCATACTTTCATTCTGTTCATAGACAAATAAGGCATTTAGCAATCAAATATTTAATTCAACAAAATTCTAGAATGCTTTTTTCTTTTAAAGAAACATTTTTGTGATATTTAGAGTATTCAGATATTTTGTTGCTTTTCCGTAACATGATTCTGTAGTATGACTACTAAAAGGTAAATCCTGAATAACACATAGCATACTTGAATTTGTTTTTACAGTGAATTTCAGAATATGGAAAACTCAGGGAAATATTACACAGGCCAGCACTGCCTCATAACACATTTTATACTATTGACTGATGACATAAGACTACTACAGAAGAAGAAAATAGATCATGAAGTTAGCATATTCCTTTACAGAACACCATATTCTGAACTATAGAGATTTTATGAAACACAACTTGAAGTCCAATTTAGAAAAATGCGTAATACTTTCAACACCCAGTCTGTATATGTGCAGGATCAAACTTCGTAGTGGCACTGCTCTATAACACAGCATAAAACCAGCCCAATAAAGACAGACTGCAAGAAGATCGAAGTAGTAAGACATCCCTGCTTTTCTTCCGTTTCCTAGGAAACTTCTCTATACCCATGTTTCTTTCATGTCCATGTTTTAAAATAGTCATTTGACATTTACACCTGAGTTAATTCCAGCTATAAATACCCCTCTTAATATACCTAGCTAATTTTAGGATGTTAGCAGCTCACAGCATCCATTCCATTAAAATCTTAAGGATTTTAAGTGATAAATTATTAATTAGCCCTTCATGTTAAATAGACCCTCCAAAGTATAACAATTAAAGTAAACAAATATACATTAGGCAGGTCTCTGAAGATCTGTGCTTTCAAAATAGTTGTCTGTCCTTATACAGTAGCACCTCTTAGTTCTTCAAAACAGTTACTCGGTAAATAGTTCTTAAATACTGAGAAAGCCAACCAGTAGAGAAAAGCACAGATGCTTTACTCTCTCTCTGCACCTTCTCATCTCTGTAAGGAAATTTCCCCCCTAAGTGAAAGCTGCAACTCATCACAGTAGAGGCTTTTCTGAAAGAAACACACACCTATGTTGGACTGCTCAATGCACCCAATGGGTCTGCCAGGACACCACAACACCTGTTTAAATAGAATGTTTTTTTCACTCCTGGACTAAAAAAATAAATACACAATCATTTCATCCTACTCATAACAGTTGACCTTCTCCAACCATTGAAGCATCCCACTCTTTCAAGATCAGCTAAACCCTCACCTTCCCCCAGCAGTGCTGACCGCGTGTGACTACAAGCATATCTAGAAAAAATGACCCCGTGATGAAGTTTGCTAGATGAAGAGCTGGAGCCTTCTGCCTGCATTACTCCAGCCTACACACATTACTACAGCCCTCCTCCTGCTCTCTGTAGCCACATAACTCACTATGTGCCAAGAAAGATCCTGATCACCTCTTCATAATTCACAAAGCCCACTACATTGTGCTTGTTTTGACAGTCAACCATACACCTTTTTCACCTAGAAGGCACACACTGAATTAAAATGTTTTGTTTTTTTTTTTCCCCTCTTCCAGTAAAATAGAAAAAGAAATCAGAACTAATCTTCCCTTAGGTCTTTCCCTTCCCCCCCAATTTATGTGGCACAGACCAGCCCGCAATAATCAAACCGGAACCATTTAGTGTATAGTCTAGTCTTGCTGTGACTAATAGGATGATTGGTTGTATAGCTTCTTTATGGTTGTTCATTATATCACCCTTACATAAAGTAATTTAATTTCAGTGGGATAATTAGGGTATTTCTAATCTAACTGATAGTCTGAATGAAATGAGATTCTCAGAGGGAGATTTGTGTACCAGGAGATTGGTGACCTTCGGCCCCAATTTTCACACAATGTATTAAGCTGACAGCCTTACTTCCAAGCCCTGCTGCACCGGCTCTTCACCACTTGTGCAGATCTCTGAGCTACAGGCAGCAACGCTGAACAAGGATCTTCTGCCCCAAATCCCATTGCTAAAAGGAAACTGTAATTTTTTTTTTTGAATTGCAGAAAAATAATCCAGGACATCATTCACTACTTGGAAATGCAGCACTATTAATCTGCAATGCAAAGCATGCAACTAAATTCTTGATTTTAGACTGTGCTTTACAAGGTAACCTCAAGCATATGCAACATCCACTTGATCAACACCTGCAGTTTTACATATATTGAAAGGAAAAGCTTCCCCCCCCCACTCCCTCTCTACAGTTTTCTGGAAACAAATACGCAAAAGTTGGAAAAAGCTTCTGTACCACTGGCAAACCAAATTACTGCTATATTGTATTTCTGAATCAAAAAACTTTATTTCTCTAGCTTTTGCTGTAACCTGCAGCTGTTGAGCAGACCAGACTACCCCGCTGGTTAACAGACAAGGCCCTCCATTCCTTCAGACACATATCGGTACTTTTCCTTCTGTCTCTCTGTTCTCTGAAAGCTGACATATTCCTTTCCCACATCTGTATAATACCATACTGGCTCAGACCAATCCAGCTTTCTGAAAGCAGCAAAGTCCTTTTTCCTTCAGTTAAGCGTGGAGTGAATCTGGCTACTGTAACCCAACCACCCTCATCCTACTTGCAGTATCGTCCCTTTGGATGCACATTCCTTTGTTGATCCTTGTTTTTACAAAGGATGATACCCTTAAATACCAGAAGCCTTCATCCAGAGACCTTTGAAACAATTTCCCTGTGATTAGCAAACACCTTCAACCTCAACAGCTTAGTCTCTAATCCTAAGAGCTAACAGAAGTAGAAAAGGCCTGACGAACTTTGCTCTGTCATACAATTTATTTTTAGTGTTCCAATACTTAAAGACGGCAAATAAGTTATATGAGCTTTCAGGCTTCTTTCTTGCAGACTAATATAAACAGCTCAAGTAAGAGACTAAAGATATTGCTTACAGTCTTTCTTTTCCAGACACAATGAAATCCTGTGTACAATGAAGTCAGAGTTCCCAATAACTTCAAAATCATCACAATTTCACCTACAGCTCTATAGCTACACACAAATAATCAATGTTTCAAATATATAGTATGTATTTACCATGTGTGTATATATACACACACAAAACTATTAGCCTGTTTCCTATTTCAGTATAATAAAGCATAATTTAATGAAAGTATATGCACTTGTTCTCAGAAAAAAACCACCAACTTCTTCCCTTGAGCACAGAGGAAGATACATGATCTATAGTATTTTATACTTCAACACTTAAAAAAAGACTTCATACAGAGGTAATTATTTTCAAGAAATCATTCTGTAATTAACACCTTTTTAAAGGGAGCTTTTGCAGGGTTTTATTGGGTTTTATTAAACCTAATAAACTGCTACATATTATGGCTACAAAAGGCCTTTTCTTTAAAGAACCACCACATGAAAAGAATACAGTGAGGATTAAGATTCTGTGTATATCCATATTTTAAACCCATTTGCATCTGGGTGGGTGTGTGGATAAATCCAGCATAAGAGCCCACCTCAGTCTCTCACCTTATCATTATTCAGTAATGATAATTTTTTTTTCCCCCACCAAGCTTTGCACTTGAACTCATGTCAGGCCACTTCCTTGGGAATTTGTTGTTAGCAAGTCACTAACCTGAAATATGGTAATGGCTCTTTTACAGAGTAGCAGTCTTGTCAGAGACTATTTAGGAGACTCTTGAGTTTATGGATCGTTGACCTGATAAAATGAAGAAGCCATCATAGTTTAATAGGGCAATACGGAGTTCCCATACAAGAAGTGAGAGGTTTATACTAAAGATGACAAAGGGCCATTTTCTACTTTTTACATACCACAAATGGAATTTTAAATACATTTTCAGAGAAAAGACAGAGTCGATCAGAAGTAGTTTGGAAATAATATCAATTTTATAGTGTCTTCATCAGATAGATATCTTTAGAGTTGCCAAAACATTCTTCTTGGTCAAAGGAAAAGACAAACAAATGAACTCTTTGCAACACTTGCAGATAATCTTACATTACGCAATTGCCCAAAACATATCTAAGGATATTTCCTACAATAAATCTACTTCACATTAAATCATGAGAGCTTAGAAGAGCAAACTGAAAACAAATGCATTATTATTAGTGTATTTAAGAGAACTGACAATGGATAGTACTGGGTTCTGCTCTATTTCTGCATCTGCAATCAAATCAACACAACTCAGTATTCTTTTGTGCTTTGGATGAGTCTTCACTGATAAAGTATCACTAACTCTTACACAATGTACTCTGACATTCTCAGATGAAGTGCTATAGACATATTTCTACTTTAAAGGTTTGACTTTCAAAAAGTTAAGTGTTAAGGACTATGCCTAATTTGCACATATAATGCTAAAATAGACAAAATTGAAATTGTATCTATGGTCAGATGCATTTGCATGGTCTCATCATTTTGCATGCAGAACAGAAACAACTGTCCTAAAGTCCTAGCAGCAGGTTCCTCTCCTGCTGGCTGAGACAGCCCCTCAGCACAACTCTGCTGCCTCAGTCTGCTTCTGTTCTGGATCCTTTCAACCCTGTCAGCACTTAATTTCTTACACTTTTCAGAGAAATCTAAAGATTGTGCAACTCTGGGGTGACCTGAAGATCAGTTATTTTGCTAAGAAAATGAGAGGTAAGACAGCCCCATGCTAGAGTCCATTTTTATTCAAATCAGGTAAACAAGCACTGAAGCCTTCTGCTGGGTGAACCAAGTTAGCCAGGTTAGAGCTATAAGGACAACCTGAGGTGGAAGAGAGGAAAAAGTGCTGTTTAAACATTTGGCCAATAAAGCACATCCTGAAACCTGGCTACTTCTACAGATCTTCTGTGCAAGTTCAGAAAAGTTCCTTGTATCATTAAGCCTTCATAAAAGCTGCAGATACTCAGCATTTCCCACATGATGTCTTACTACCTCATTGGAGCTCATTCCTTGACCCTGAAAAGGCACACAACACATTTTAAAACACCAGAAAATTATCTATTTTGTATAACTAGTAAGGTATGTCCTGATGTCAAACTGAGAAAGAGCACACAAAAAACATCTCCCACCCCTTAAGAAAAAAAATAATCTTTCTTAGTACAGTTAGAGTGACAAATTGCTATGGTATAGAGAGCATCAGGGAAGAGAAGACACATCTACTTCCACATATTTCAGCAACATTCAAGCCATGCCAGCATTAACAATGATATACTTCAATCACAAGAAGCCTTCTAAAGCTCTGTTTTTAAAAGCTACAACTGCTATGAAGACATGATTATAAAATTGCTTTATTTCTTACCCATTATATTACTGCCACCGAGTAAAATACTTCAATTAAAAAAAATCCAGACTGTTACAGGAAAAGTCTTGAACTAGCATCACTGCCAGCACTGCTTGGATGTGGGGGACAGACAAACAGGGAAAAACAACAACACCCAAACCCCAGAATGCTAGGCAAAAGTCACCCTTCCTTAAATTTTACCAATCAAGTAATATACTAAAATTTTTACTTTAATATTCTACCTTTTTTTTTTTTGCTTAGTTTTATTCAGATGCAGAGTTTGTATCTTGTCCTTAAAGGCTACACAATACTCAAGTGCTCTGTAACGTGACTGTAGTGTTAGGTCTCCAAGGAGAACTGCACATCATACAATTCTTAGTGTACTTTGTTCAGTGCCTAAAACACTCAAGATTCTCCAGGAAGAGGTTATCGATAAAGATGTGTTATATAAAACTCATTAACTACATAACAAACTTTGCCACCACATTTCAGCACAACCCATATAACTAAATTTAGAGTAATTCTCCAGCACTGCAGTGAAAACACAAGATTTAAAACCACAAATATACAGTCCACTACAAAATTCATACATCAGTTGCTCTATATTGTCTTGCTATTTTTTGCTGGGAACCGTAATTGTTTAGCTTGTTTCATCCCCTTCTATTGTCTTCAGTGATTACTGGAATCACATTTCCAGGGTAAACATGGTGAAAAAAAGCCTCTTTCCCACTGTCCCATTTTCTGTCAGGAAGGTTTGAAGTGAAGTAGGCCTCCCAATAAGTTTTCTAATCCAGATAAGCAGGGCTAAGATATCTGACAGCTGTTTCACGCTCTTCATCATCATCTGAAACAATCAGTATGCATTAGAGAGTACTTTTCCCTTTACAAAGGTGATAATTAGATAACAAGCTGAGATTAAAGTAATTACAGTTAGACAGCTGGCAAGGCAGCACAGTCATGTTGAAATATTGTTGATACTTCAGCATCTGGTTCTAATAACAGCACAGGCTAAAAGATTTTACATTAATTACAGCACATAATTTAATATAAACATATTTAATTACAATTGATGAGCGATAAACTGTTCAAGAATGACTTAACCCCTTACACATGTCAAAATGATTGGAACTTCCTATATATCTTTCCACTTTAGGAACAAGCTACAGTCAGTAAGAAAGGTTAGGAATCGCCATTTTTAAGAAAGGGCTTTAACCAGAAAGGTGAATTATTGGTACGTTGTTTTTGAATTAGATTTAAATATGTTAAAACTGACAGCATACTACAAAATTCAAGACCAGCTCCAGTAAGACATTTAGGCAGAATTGCATCTAAGCCCAAAATTGCTGTCTCAAAAATTCCATCGTGATTGCCACCCAACCCTGAGGCATATACTGCGCTCTGGTGCCTGTGTAGTTTTCTCAAGGATGCTCTCAATTACTTGGATTTTATCAGAGCTAGGCAACACAGAGCCTCTGCTCCTCCCTAAAGCACTTTGGATCTGGATGCAAGGGCCTGCTCCAAGAGCACAAGGGGTGTAAGGGCCCTTCTATTTATTTGAAACAGCGGATAAGACACCCAACAATCCTAGGAGTGTAGCTGGTAGACTCTCGAAGGCACTGACCCTAACCATCAGCTTTGTGCATCAGTCTCACTCTTGTACTCCTTTCTGCCTCCATCAACACTGTAATTTCTTGTATGTACCCAGTCAAAACAATCTGTGGTAGGGAAGGTCCCAAACAAGCCACTACAGCTTAAAAAAATTACAGTGATGGCAAAGAATGGTAGAAGTGAAACGAGCTAATCGCTGTGACAAAGGAAGAAAATGAAGCCTGATTTCCTGGGAACACATTTCACTCGCCAGTACTGTAAGGATCCCAGTGCTTACTGCCTCTCCTTATGCTCCTGCTTTGCAACCCATCCATAAGAAGGAGCAGGCCTTGCTCCTCCTCTCCAGCCAGGAGCATGTGCATCAGCTTCCCAGGGCAGAAGCATGTCTCTACCTTCCACGCAAACGGAGAACGCTGCAAGGCTGGCCGCCACATGTCCTCCCGCAGCCTCGGGCCTCTGCTCCTGTCATAATCTGGCCACGCACGTGGATAAAAAAATTATTGCCTCTGGGCTCCTGCCTGACACTCCCCTGCGTCAGTGAACTCTTCGTGCCTTAGTTACGTCTCTTTTTGCAGGAATATTTTCATGTTTGCATCTGACAAAGCCAAAGCTTTGTATCTGGCCGACACTAACTTATTAAAAAAGAAATCTTCTGACATCTGGGGCTTTTTCAGGTGGCAAGCTCAAAAAACAAAAAAGGCAAGAGAGGCTGGGTATGCTATGATCCTGAAGGTGGCATGTGATACAAGCAATAAAAATTGAGAAGTGTACAGTAATCACGATGGGGAAACAATTAATATATGTATTAGACCAAACTTGTATTAACATTGGTTTTCCTGAAGCAATTAAGTCAGAAAGGTGAAATTAAGATGAGCTTAAAATACAGCATATGCCCTTTATTATAGTGTGGCTCTTTCTTCTAAAAATGTAACTCTTTTCTGCCCTTTTCAAACAGGCAAGAAAGCAATCAATATGCCACCTTAGGAGGAAAATAGACAAACTAGGCCTAAAGCAAAGGTGCAAACAAGCCTAATTCTCTTTCCCTGTCCAACCATCATTATGGTTATACACAAAAATATAGGATATTTTTGCAGCATGTGTCACCAAGCACTGACCCTTAGTGTCTGCACTGCAGAGCCTACACTGTGTTTAAACAGTTCTAGTTAGCACGGACTTCACAGTACACCCAGCCAAGCTGTAATATTTCTGGCAAGGCTGTAAAACCACCTTTTTATCAGTCTGCTCCCCCAGTCCTCATTCCAAATAAAAGAGGCATCTAGCAGAGTAACTTATTACATCATTACCTACAGGACTACTGAAAAGCAAAAAAAAAAAGGAAGGAGATCCTGTGAGGTGGTATGTAAAGAAAGAAAACAAAAACAGACAGCAAAAAAACCAAATCAAAAACCACAAACACCAACACATGTAAGCATTAAACTTGAGAGAATGCCAGGGAGGTAGAACAGGGATTTTAATCCCATAATTAAAAGAACTGTATGTCCCTTAAAGGTACTAGGTCAGCAAAGGGAATGAACATCTTTTTGAAATTGATGAGCACTTTCAATTTCTATTTAAAAGCTTCTATACAAATCCAGTCCTTTCTTTCAACTAGTCCCAGATAAGGATATTGGATTTCTTCAAAATAATCAATGTTCATCTCTTTGTTCCAATCTTCTTTAGCAAAATATAATATATTACTGCAACATTTCTCTGTGCTGTGAAACAAACAGCTGGCATCGATGGGATGCTCAAAATAACAAGCTCTTTGGAAAGATTAGCCTAAAAACTGAGTAGGCTGCAATATAATTAATTCAAGAGAAGTCATCAGGAGCTTAATTTTCTACACACCTCTTTCCTTATTTTCTAATCATTAATTTTAAACTTCTGGACAAATGAGTCATTCCACAGATAAATCCAAATGAAGTACAGTGAGTGCTACCTACTTGAATTCCAGTAGTCAAGAACAGATATTAGCTTATTTTCCAACTTATTTACTTTTATGAATCTAACAGCCTCTTACCAATTTTAATCTGTCCAACAGATTTTTCCTATCACAAATACTGTTTTTCTGCCCCCAGAAACACTACATTTGTCCCTGTCTGTCTGTGGGATTCAGCACCATCAGCTATGTCAACACAACTGTGACAGTAACTTGTTATCGCATCAAGACAGTGCATTAAATCATTTTCTTTGCAAGGTCTTTCAGCTCTACAAAGAAAAGTTGTGAAATAATTTTAAATATTTTAAGCTTACATGAGGTAAAATTAATCCCAAGAAAACCAGAGTACCATTGGTGGAAAGCAGTTTAGTTGAGGACAAATATTAAGTGAATAGTTTATTATTATTACTAGGTTTTCATTTTTAGGACTTGAAACTGAGCAATAACAAGAAACCCAACATGTGTCAAAAGTGGTTTCTAGATAACCAGGGCCTGAACAAACTGTCAACTTTGATGAACAAATTTTGATGAATTGCTTTTGCTTCCCCTCTGTTTCTTGTCATTATGTGATTTTCTATGTTTTGTTAAATCTGGAAGGTCAAAACTACTCAATTATGCCACTGGAGTTACAGCTTCTCCAGCTGTTTACTTATTCTTCCAAAATACAACCAGTCAAAACCAAACCCAAATTCTATTTTTTACATGCAGGTGAGGTCTGAACAAACTTCTCTGCCATTACCACTCAATGTACATGGAGAAACAGAATATATGTTTGTTGGTACACAGCAAGGGCTTGACTTTGTTACTCAGTGCAAATGCACCAGCCACTTCCCCGACAACTGATAATTTGTACCTAGCTTGCACAGCTAGCTTCTCTCAGCAAGACCACAGAAGGAAAGGGTCTATCTTTAGCCTGAAGTGACTGATGCAGAACATGCAATAACTTCCCTCAGATTTTCTGTTGGCCTCAAAACAGTGTAACCTCACTCTTCTTCATAGTGTTCCCTGTAACAAGTAGGAGAAGCTCCAAATGTTGTGCTGAAAGAGAGAAACGGTATCAGGACTGATGCGTTATTCCATTTCAGCATTGTCTCTCACCATTTAGAACCACTGTGGCCTTACCCCTAACCTCACAACAGGCAAAGCTGAAATACAGAGCTGTTACTGCAAACTTCAGCTTGAGAATGGAAACCGACATTAACCAGGGCAGGAGAAGGAAGGAGAAGGAGGAAAGGGGAAAAGATAGCTTCATATCTTTCAAGCCTGGTCATTATTCTCTTAAGAAACAAACCACAGGTTACCTTTTCAGAACAGGTTCAGGTCAGGAAAACCTCATTTTCATTTCATATTTTAAGACTTAAAATCCACTAGCTCAAAAAAGTAGTTAAGAATCCATTTACAGGTTGAGATCACTCACATTACCTCATCTCGGACCCTGACCTTCCCAGTTGTTTCAGGGCAGGGAGGACTCTGAGGATGAGAGTATCTGTACCATACTTTTAGTTGTGCTGCACAGAGTCACTGAGGTGCTTCAGCACACTTGGCTTTCTGTACACAAATACATTCAAAGAAATTGGGTATACACTGGTTTCATGGTAGATGACCACACTTTGGTAAAGAATGATGCATGAAAAAAAGTCTGCCATACTATTTAGGTTTTACTCCCATACCATTTAATATTCATGTATAATAAATGTTTTGATTAACATTGTCTCTTTTTGTGTTGCTATACCCCTCTACCTTATAAAATTAAAAAATTGTCTTCTGTAGGCACACAATTTTGTACAATAATTAAGTATTTTTTTAAAACAGTTAGCCCCTACAGGCTGTGCTTTCCTGTATGTCAGTCCCAGCCAGTTAAAAGCAGAGATGTTGAAAACACCTCTTGCATGACATATGAAGTCCTCTGTTTTGTAATGTGGGTCCTTGTAGCACATGAGACGTATCTAAATGCTAAATATGAAAACCAGAATTGCTCCGCAGCCAGTTAAGTCACTCGTCTCAACTTCAGTTCTGAAGTTTTGTGTAGAGACTGGCTGCTCTGTCTGCACTGAGTGCCATATGCCACAGATACCTTTTTAACAATACCTAAACTACCCTGGGTGTTTCTGTATGAGCTATGAATGGAGTAGAGATCCACATATAGGCTATGATAAATTGAGTGCTTGTGGCCATACAAGATCTATCATATGAAACAATACAACATACACAAAGCATTTTGCTGTGTGTGTCTTTCTGGGCTGTTTTTAAACCAAATAGTTTAATTGATTCTGCTTAGACCGTGGCCACAGACATTTGAGCGGGTAGAAAGCAACTCTTACCCCTGGCAGGTACGATAGGAATAGAAAGCTGAAAAGTGAAAAGAGGAAATAACCACTTACATTGCATCCACTGTCAGACAGTACCATTTCATTGTACACCATCGTGGCAGCAAAGCAAGCTGGAAAGTTTCTCTATATGCTTGTTCCCACTGTCATTCCTTAAAATGTGACAATACAGCTGTCTGTGGGGTCACAGTACAAACCCACCACTAACTTGATTCAGGTTAGAAAAAAAGCGAGGAAAGTTATTCGGATCACAGATCGTTCTGGCTTATTGATGATCACATTGTTTGCCACAAAGCCGCTAGTCAAAAGCAACAAAGCAGAAGCAAGACCAAAGAGTGAACCTCCTTTGCCAAAGCAGCGCTTTATGAATGGACCACTTCAGTCTGCTGGTGGATTCAATTCACTGCTTCAGCATTCTTCAGATCCTATCAGTGAAGTGTAACCTGATACAGAAGTGCAAGACAGAAGTCACTCAGGTAAATAAATATACATGCTAACTCCCATGGAGACACACACATACCTGATCAGATAATGGCTGATTATAGGGTCTAAGTAGCTATTACAGACTACACTGTTCACGTGCCCATGTTGATCATTATCTTTCCATCTTGTTTGTATCGGTAAGAAGTAAGCATAGGTAGTCTACTATCAATTACAATCCTCAGTCCCTGATTTCACTAACTAGTCAGATAACAGGCATTTCTATGCATTGGTCCCAGAAATTGTTTTAAAAGCACCTTTGTTCTAAATGACATCAACATAATTCTATACTAAAAGAAAAGAAAGAGATGTACTAGCTTTGGCACTACACTGTTATAGTTTATGTAGAAATAATCACAGCTCTCAGCTACATAACTGGTACAGTTATGCTGATGAAAATCCTTTACAATGTATACAAAAGATTTAAGAACAGATTCATATAACAACTGAAAGTAGCAACACTGTCTTCTCACACTTCAGCCTATACAGTTGTCAGAACAACCTGAAACCAAGAACACACACCGTCAGATGGTTTTAGCTTCATGCCTCTAACACATCTATCAGCTGGCATGCAAAAGATTTTGTACCCCTCTCCTCACTCCCCCGCCCCCCACATAACACCCCTATACTGGCACCGTTCACCCCTGCTCTCAGTCAGGCTGAGGAGGAACAATGTTTGTTTTGCCACCCATTATTTCTCATAGCTCACATGGCTAACTCTTATATACAGTGCATGAAATACAACTATATAAACAGAGAAAAAGGCCAGAGATCCAACCCTATATTTCCTCTTCCATATTCTGCTTTTGTTTCCCAAATCTACTTATGCCTTTCTATTTTTTTTTTTTATTTCATGTCCTTCACGTACTGCTATCTGCCTTCAGTCTCTTGATTCCAGGTCGTTTAGGCATATAGTGCAAACCAGTGTCCCAGTTTCCTCCTCCTCTATTCAAAACAGAAAACTGTAACAAAACAAAGAAAAAAAAAGAAACCTGAAAACCACATCTGCTCCACGAAGCACTCCAGATGCAATGCCTACTGGCCATGCTGCAATTGTTCTGTTCAACTGCTCATGCCTCTTTAGAGCTGACGTGCTTCAGGGCAAAAATTCCTTTGGCACATCTACCTTTTGTGAATTGCAGTGTACACTTGGAGGTGAACACAGGGCACTCTGTTTGATGCAGGTTCAAAAAAAAAAAGAAAGGTCATACAGACCAGGTCATCAATAGAGATATAAACTGGAGCCCAGGCTCTGACCAATGAATTTAAAAGCTTCTTCACCTACACTAGAGAGATTTCAGACAGGCAATGACTATTTATATTCACTAAATCCAACACAATCGAGAGGCAGGAGGTGATTTATAAAATTTTGAAGGGACAGAAGGCAATATATACGTCTAGATCCAAATTTCCCCAAATTTTGGAGGAGTTCAACTTTAAA
Organism: Chionis minor; assembly: GCA_013398295.1. Taxonomy (NCBI): domain Eukaryota; kingdom Metazoa; phylum Chordata; class Aves; order Charadriiformes; family Chionidae; genus Chionis; species Chionis minor. Next base: position 1,840,731 of record VZSF01004217.1, on the reverse strand, counting down.
TCAGTACCTTGCATTCCATGGTAAATCCAGTGCAAACCTCATTGAGATGTTGGGGGTTTGGTTGGTGTTTGGGTTTTTGTTTGTTTTGGGTTTTTTTTTTTTTTAATACAGAATATGCAAGTAATCAAGTCCATCTACAAGGACAGTCTTTCATTTCATTCTTTACCCTTTAAAATAGATTAGGACTCCAGGTGGGATTTTAAAAGAGGCAATATTTAAAAATTAGCATATTTACCATAACCATTTTAAAGCAATTTACATCCATCAATTCTTCTTACAGGTTACGTATACATTAATGTCCACCCATGTGGACACATCACTGCACTAAAAAAAGAAAAACTGCATGTGTCTGAAGAGTAGTAGGCAGTTTTGATAGACATGTGCTGCAAGGGCAATGGGGCTACTTAATAAAAAGTAGCTAAAAAGACTTGAGCTGGTAGAAGCTGTTGGACTGCAGCACTGCATGCTAGCACAGTTTGATCTTTTTCATTCCATTAGAGGAAAAAACTGCTATGCAGCCCTCAAGAACCTAGAAACAGAGGCTGAGAAACAGATATATGGCTTTATTTATTGCCTTTCTCAGAGAATTATGTTTTAAAAACAGAAATCTAGCAAGAAAACAGAAGTTTCAGGAAGCTGCAAATACACATTTGTTTTGATAAATTTATTCACGAGCTGAAATAGTACTGTTTTAAATGTTTTATTTAATTTAAAAGTATTCATCTTTTTTGATAGGTGATAATTAACCATTATTCTGTCATAAACAAAAAAGAAAGATGCACCTATGCAGCATTTAACTGAGCATTGTGTTAATCACACTGCAATGACTCAAAACACAAAACCAAAGCAGTGAAGTTTCTTACACGAAGTGCTCCTTTTGCCAAGGAAAATACAGCCTTAACATCCCTGAAAGTTAACTCATGATCACAGAAGTAAACCTGCAATTCAGCTTTATCCAATCCTTTCTGATTAAGTTTCAAAGACAGATAGAAGTTGCTCAGCTGTCATGACAACGGGTTTAAATAATTTACACTTATGTTGAATATTAAGGCTTGGAAACTTCTCACAATTTCTCAAAATTTTAGATACCTCATGCTTTAAGTTAGATAACAGTATATGTTGTTAAACATTTATCCTAGCAACTAATAGAAACACAGACCTTGAGTTCTACTGATTTGATACATTAGAATTATAGTGGTGAGAAACAGGTAAGAGGAGCAGAGTTTCTTGAAAGCGTTCAGGACAGTGCCAGAGTGGGAACTAGCTACACACCTGCACATCAGCCCTCTCAGGAGGAAGAATATTCAATTCACCTTCACCACACATTAACTATGATATGCACTGCTTTCTTCAAAGTAGCAGCCAAGAGTTTGAGGATAAGAAATCAGCTAAGTCCAAGGGTAAGGAACATCAATCAAAAAAATATTCTACGCATAACATTTTTATTTAAATATAGTTAAAACAGAAGATGTGTGCAGTCAGATATACTATTTTAAGCTATGTGAAGAAAAATAAAGTTTAGGCATAAAGATATTCCAGGTCCTCAATGGCATACCTTTAAATTAAAATATTTGTTTCCCCACTTTCCTCCACATATGAATACCACATGCTTTTCATAATGGAGGAGAGGCTGCGAAGGACTTAAATACTGTACACAAATGTCTTTGGGTGGGTACACTGGCACGGCTGACCCTATGGAAATCTATTTATTACTTTACAGGCCTTCAAGAGCTCAGTAATGGCTCCAATTCAGCAGTCGTATGATTAATATAACCAATCCACTACTAGATTTTATTTCCATCCTATTTAGAGAAAATATACAAGTCAATCTGACCCACTTCAATCTTGCTTGAAACCTCCAGAGAATTATGCATAGATCTATGACATGAGAAAACTCATTTAAAACCAGATTAACATGCAAATCTGGCTTGAATTATTCACTTTACAGCATTTATGTTTTTCCAAAAAAGTTAGGCAACACATACACTGTGCTTACAGAAAAGGGCTTGCATATTTGAACTGCTACATCTCAGACACAACTACTGTAACATTTTCCATTTTCTTAAGTTGAACAATATATGGAAGTCGGACAAAAATTATGACAGATTAATTTTTCCCTGAAGGTAATTCCGCATTAAATAAAGGAAACTAGAGAAAAAGGAGTTTGTACTAAAGACCTCATTCTAGAAGTAGGACAACAGTATTTGGCCTATTGTCTTCAGCATCTTCAATATGTACATTGTAGTCCAATCAGATGCTGTTAAAGGCAGCAGAAAAGCCCTGCACTGCCTAGAATCCAAACCCATGATCTCTATCGGTCTATGTAAGACAGTCTTCTCAGTCTGAGACACTGGACAAGTTATGATAGAATTACAGGGTTTGAGGACAAAAGGTTACAAAACAGGTAAAAATTTATCAACTACAGCAGTGTGAGTGTTTTTCAAAAGTAATTTTTCCCCCTAATATCTAATTAAAAAGAAATGCAAGGGGGAACTGTTCTTCCCAAATCTGTATCTGGTTTGTGACTCTAAGGTACCTGAATCTGAGCTCTGCTTTCATCCAAACCACATAGAAGATCAGTTTTCTCTGAGTAGAGACATATATTCTATACATCTCTGTATATCATCATTCTCTGTACATAGACATGTATTTATACAAACATAATCATATGCACACACTATGTATGTATACATACACCTATACATGGCATATATACATGTGTATATGTATGTGTATACATACACAAAATGTGCATGAGTCTATAGAGCAAATAAAATCAGCCATCAGGCTGAGGATGACAATGCTGTCTACATTTTATACGTTGAAGACATATATTCAAGTACTAGAAACAAAAAAATGGGTGTCACTGCTATTTTGTTCACTGGGATAATTCATCATCATTGACATTAGCATAGGAGAGAATGGCCTCAAATCACCATCAAGCACAGTCCAGTTGTTTTTTCACCTTCTTTGCTCCCCTGCCACTGGCAATAGTAACAGCTTAATGGTGACTGCCCAGAAGAGACTCAAACACTGAGCAGAGAACCAGGCTTCCACTGCTGAGGTGGCTTCAACAGTTTCTACAAACACTCTACAAGTGTTGGTTGTGAACTTTTCATTCTATACCCCCAAAATCAACAGCCTATGTGCATCCTGAAAGCACAATACATACTTGATTACTGAAACTGCAGAGACTGACAAGACTCTGGAACACAAGAATGGTGAATCTGACACCAGACTCACAAAACAGATGCCTGTCCTAAGCTGGAATCTTCTTCAGAAAAGGATGCACATAGGCTCCTTCAAGCACGCAGTTAATGAAATGACCCTACACTATCTGAAACGTAACTAAATACTGCTCCTGCAAGTCATGAAAATAAGAGAACCACCAAGTTCTCACTAACAACCTAGGCTCAACATGATCAAGCACCCGGAAAATAAAGATGACACATAGCTCTACATAAACTTTGCCACATATAAAGCCAATTTAAACGTGTCTTAAAGCTTGCACGAATAGCTTGGGTAAGCCAGGTGAAGCTGAATCAAGGGAAGGCTAAGGAAAATGTGCTGAGCAGTTCAGAGATACTACACAGTTTTCTTGACTGAAGGTGCATACACACAGCTGGTTAATCCATTCCAGTTAAAGACTGAGCTATGGAGTACTACTTTTGATTTAGGATGCCAACACCCCGTTAGATATCATTCCTCATAGATGCTACTGCCATCTCCAGTTGGCTAGAGGATAATAAACATGAGGCATCACAAGTAATTAGGATTGCATTTGCACTGTGCACAAGCCAAATTCAGCACACCAGGGACAGGCAGTGAAAAGCTTCTCTAGAACTGAGCTGGTTGCCTACAGAATATGGGGTGACTACATGAAAAACATACCAAATCCCATTGCTCATCTCCTTCCCAAGCTATGCTTCATACCAAAAGATGGAAGATGAAGTGACATTTACTGGAAATACACAAATTTAATCTCAAATTCTTTGCATCTTATTTTTGTATGTTAACTTCTAACCATTAATGCCAAAATCATTACATTGAGCCCTGAAGTAAAACAGTGTAAACAGTTATTTAAAATCTGTTTGGTGCAGAAATAAAAGGCAGTAAATTTAGGATGCAATGCCTTGATAGAGACATTGGACTAGTGGAAAGGCAAGCAAGTAGAGTGACCTAAACCTTGAAGCTATGCTTTGGGAGTCTCAGAGCTGCAGAGCACAGCTTGGGAGTCTGCAGAGGATGCGAGAGGAGGGCTGCGTTTACAAGCTGCCAAGAAAAATGAACTTGCAGCAGCCCACAGGAACGGTATCCCTGCTTCAGAGGGCAAAAGGGCTCACTGTGCAACTGTGAGTAATCCTCAAGTATGAAATCCTCACGTCAGCCAACATTGCCTGCTTCTGACAAACCAAAGTGGTCCAAAATCAGAAACTGAGCCTCCAAGAATGAACAATGCCACACACACACAAAGTTTAAAGTTCTGATAAATTCCATTGCAGACATGCAAATCCAAGCAGATATGAATTGTTTTGTTGGGTTTAAGTGTATTTAGTGGAAGCACAGTGCTGTGAAATTAAGAACAATCAAGAGCACAGGTGATTTTCAAATATATGCCTGCCAATGCCCAAAATGGATTTTCCTTAATTCCTTGTTTATCTGATTAGCTGCATACTTTTCCAAAATGGTAATACCTACATTAAAATATGAATTACCTGAATAGACTTAAGCCATATACTCAGTAACTTACCTGCTAGAACAATTAAACATCTGGTATCTACATTAATCTAGTAAAATTACTTCCAACTTAAAGACTGAAATTCTTTATCTTTTTTGAAATATACAAAGCCAAAATGGAATGTCCTATTAATATTAAAGGACAGGTACTAGTAAAAGTCAGATAGTTCAAAGTTAAATAGAATGATCTGTTGTCCCTAAGCACTGATACACATATTCACAGTAACATCTAAGAACCTATCTGTTCTAACCTCCACTGAGCAATATTGTTGCTAATTCAACATGGAGAATGGGTTTGTTCCATCAGATGTGTTCATTTCTTCTAAGAACACCCTATGGAATATCAAATGTACTAAATATAGCTGTCAACATTAAAAGCATGCAACTCGAAAGTGCTATTAAAGAGCTAAGTGTACTTCACTTGGCATTATAAAGCCAAAGCCCTCTTTAAACATACATCATGTTATTAGAGACTATTCACATTAATGCAAAAATCATCATTCTTAATATATTTTACAAGACATGTCTAGGCTACTTCCAGGCTCAAGAGTTCCTCAATTTCCCCCACATTTACTAGTAATTACATAAATGAATCAATAGTGTTTGAAGTAGGGCTAAAAGAGATAGTTGCAGCAAATCGATAGGTTAGCTTTCCATCCTAAACCAACTGCATCCAGGTAAAGCTTCAAAATAAGAAATGATGCAACATGCACAAGTGTTTGCCAACACTTTATTCTATTGTATTTGCTATTGCAGTGTCTAGGTGCTATAAATTTGCAGATACCACCCTGTATAATTTTTACAGGTTTTTAGTAAGAAACACTGGGAGACTCCTAGGGAAGCCTCTGCGCAGTAACCAGTAGAGGCTATTTGCCTTCCCCAATGCAAATACACGAGATTCACGGGGGAAAGGAAATGCACAAACAAAAGCAGGAAAGAATCTAGAAATAAGTGGGCCTAAGGAATAGCTCACTAAAGTCACAAGCATTATTCCAATGTCATAAGCACAACTACTCTACATCTGCCTACTTTCAGAGGCCTCTTCCTTCTACCTCTACAATTCCATCCAAATTAACAGGACTCCACAGATACTGTTTGAGAGCAAAATTTAACATGTGTAGTGGTACTTTTGTATGTCAGAGAGGTCTCAAACACTGATGGAAGTTCTATTCATTTAAAAAATACTGGAGTTAAGCACCACTAGTAGAATAGCATAGAATACTTCAGGCAAACTATATTAATTTAACATGACCCCTACTACATACCCCTCTGTTAGTCTGCTTCCTCCTAAAATATACAAAATAAGTTTCAAAGACATATGATTTTAAGCAACATAGGGTTAAGCAAAGCAAGGAATTTGTGCTTCTTCCTTAACTTTTTCCCCCTCCCCCTTCTAGTTTGTGGGAATTTATATATTTTTAAGTACTTTATTTCTACCCTAAAGAATTCACCAAGATCACTATCTTACTCTAAAAGTAATTCAAGTTAAAACACAAGATGTACTTCCAGGAAATTAAAAAAAACCCAGCCACACTTCCAAGAACAACATGCAGTCTTCTCTTAAGTAATTGGACAGCTACTCAAATTAGAGAGTAAAATTAGCCCTGGTATAAACCAGAAAGATTGTGGTAAATAGTCTATACATTCAAATATGGGCTGCATAACTCAGGCATCCCAATTTCAACAAGCCAGACAGATAAATAAGTGACTATATCACCTATTATACATTCGTAAACAAGAATTTCTCTGAAAGAAAGTCTCCTTTCTACAGGAAATTGCGTCAGTCTAAAATACTAAGAGAACCACAGAACAGTAAGGTCTCTTCTAGAATTCAGAACACTCCTTGGCAGTGCACTAATAAAACCAACTTATTCTGACCCTTTACCATGAACTGAAATATTCATGTTATTTCATAACTGAAATATTCATGTTATTAATGTCAGCATGGTCTAAGACTGAAAACATACCCATAGCAAAACACAGTAAATTCACAGAAGCAAAAGCAAAACTACTTTTTCCCTCTGGATAAAGCCCACCTAACATTCGTGTCCGGAGTTAAACACTGATATTGTTCCTCCAACCAAGGCTAATCCAAGAAAAACAGGAAAAAAATTATAATCAATTCAGAAGAATGAGAGCTACAAAAGCATAAACTGTCATCAAGAAAAGATTTCTTCCTTGTTTACTCTGTAAACCACACATTATTAGATCCAAATCCCACAGGCCTTGTTTTTGTCAAAATTCTCACCGACTTCAGAAGCCATTTTGCCTAGTTTTTCCTCAGCCAGGAAAGACAAATGCAATCTTTTCCTGACACACAGCAGAACCTTCTTATGTAGCTCCTAGTCTCTTTATTATTGTTTGCTGTCTTAGAGCAGTGACTTTTGTATGGTTATGATTTTCCCATTGCAAGCACTCAATGAGGAATAGTCAAACTCTGATTAGATACTACAAAACCTTCTCGGAAAGCTTTCTGAACCACAGCCAGCGGGATTCCCTGCAGCATTAAGGGCCAGTCTTGCTCCCACTACAGTCTGTGGGAGTTTTGCCAAGGATGTAAGTGGCATTATGACTGGTCTCCAACAGCAGATATTACCCGTCACACTCAAGACTTGATTAAAGACCTCCCCACCTGCAAATATATAATAAATAAAGGGCTTAATTGCATAATTAATTATATGGGCTTTTAATCCACAATAGACAGCGCCATAGGTTTTAGGTAGCCCACAATGGCCAAACAATTCATTAGATCAGTATTTTCTTGACATCAGTTTACAGGAAGATTGCAGAGGGATTCAAAATATGCATAGCTTTCAAAAAAGAGAACACAACAAGAAGAAATAAAGTGAAATCAAAAGAATACCACCACAGCCTAGACCTACAGGCAGAAATATTTTCATACTGTGTACACAAGCTTCCAACAAAGGTTTTCTTAACAATATATGCGATGAGCAGTGATTTTGAATTGTAAGTACAGCGCTGCTACTAGACTTTTCATTTTCCAAGGCACCAGGCAGAGATGTAGCAGTGTACACAAGTGGGGTGTAAAGTCAATGGGATTACATTTTCCTAATTATTTTCTGCTTGAGGCTTACATCACATACACAAAATGAGATCAGCCGGGACTTGCCTCTCTAACAAATCACTCAGTCTTAAACATTGCTCAGATAAACAAAAGGGGGGGCAAGGCTGAGAAAAGGCAGAGAAGTGCTTCTTCAATCACAGTTGCAAGGAACAAAAACCTGGAGGGGGAAAAAAGCTGTTGGACCGCCACCAAATCTCCCCCCACTAGAGACAAGAGCCCATCTGCTGAGCTCTGCAACTTAGCTTTAACTACCATTCAACTCGCGTCTCTGCAGAGATCAATCTACAGAGCTGGCAGATGGACCCCTGCTTCCCTGAGTCGCTGTGTTATTTGTTTAATAAATTTAATTAATATCCATACTGCATTGGATTGCTCCCAGAAAGGGGGCTGCAGCTCTCTTTCCCCGATAGCAACATGATGAGTGATTTCCCAGAAAAGACCAGATAACAGTACCCCCAGGCCATTGAAAAATTAAAAGTGCCATGTGCTTACATTACTTCACATGTATTAATTTTTGCAGTGCACTAATTTGTTCTTGAAGCCTATTTTAACTTTATGAAAGTATGGGATTTTGAAAAAGTCATAATTCATTTTGGTTTATATCAGTTACAGAATTAGTTGGAAAGGAAAAAAGCATCAAATCTAATTGGATCTCCAAAAATTTTATCTATTTGCAAATTGTTAATGAGGATGTCTCCTCAGGCAATATATATTGTCACAGTTTCTGCCAACAAGTTACAGGCACTCAGGGTCATGTTGGACATGCTTTACTTCAATGCTTAAGAACATACTTATTTTAACCAATAAAGACATATTCAGCCCACGTAAAATAATTTTTAAAAGTATGGAGGATGAAAGAAAATAAAACTACTAGCAAATTTCTGCAGTGAAAAACATAACAAAACAACGCATGCTAAGATATTCCAGTAGCAAGAGGCAGCATAAAAATATGCACAAGTGTTGAGAACAAAAGTGTTATTTGTCTTCAATACCAGCATTTCATATTTGCTTCATTTAAAGTGTTTCATTTTTCATCCTAAAAAATGTAATTGAGGCATAAGTAAAAGAATGATTTCAGTCAAGCCTATTTAACTCCCAGAATTGTGTTAAATGGATACACTTCTTTTTGGGTCCTATTTCCTTATTAACTCACCTTATGGCTGGAATATTTCACACTCATGCTTATTAGCTCAGCTCCAGCAGCAGGTGTCCTAACGGACAGCATAGGCTTGCCAACGTTAGCTTCAGCATCTAACCTTTCCTAACACCTTTTTCCAGAAGTAACTGTGGCAGGAAAGGTTAAGCACACCTAAATACTTACCTCTGCCTCTGGGGACATGAGGGTGAGAGGTGCCCATCCCTCAGGTCAGCCAGCACACCTGCTCCTGGACCAACAATCTAGTCCATTTCACTTGAAGGGAACCTTATTTATTCAAATAATGAGTTTAAATATGAGGCCTTTGCTAGCTTAGGTGATTATGAGTGAAGCACGTTAAGGAACAATAAGACACAAAATTCTGCACACAAACCCGAGGAGGCGTTTAACTGCTCTCAGTTAACTACCGCCCCCTCTGCCCTTGCTGCTAGTCTGTCCCTACACATTAACCTCTTCCACCACTGCTGCCATTTTCATAGTGAATGTCTAACCCTACCTTCAGAAGGCAAAACAGTGAGAATACCAGCAACCGCAGGTATTCTATCACCATCAAAGACAGTAGTGATAAAAGTCAGGAAATAACGGCTGGCATACTTGAGTCATGTCCAAAAATCAATTACCTTCTAGTTCCAGAATGAAATTCACTTTTAGAGAGGATCCAGGAAGGCAGCCCTGCATGGAAGGGGAAACAAGTGAAAAGAACTACTCAAAACTGCTGAAGCCCCCTTTGCGTACTCTGGCCACATGCTTTGCAGTTGCAGCTCCTGGAGAAGCGGAGGCAGGACCAGCTACAGGACACAGAGCCTGGCAGTGTTCCCATCCACAAAAGCAGGAGTCACAGCAAAACAAGAGGTGCCAGAGAGTAGCGCTGCTTCATGGATAACTTTGGGAAATTCTTTTCCTTCCAGATCTCAAGTATTACTACACAGAGCTTACTAAAGGAGTGCTTCAAGGAGGCATTTAGTGAAAACCACTTGTACAGCTTTAAAACGTTTGGCATGTTTATCAATAGAGTTTTTTTGTAGGTCCATGGCATTTAACTCTGTTCTGAAACACATTATTTTTCCCCTTAATGTAACACCTAAACAGTTTTTTCTCTCATACCTCTAACTTCCTAAAATATTTATGAAAATCAAATGACAAGCAAGCAGCAGTGACTGGCTACCAAGTATTTACATAGTAGCTTTTATTCATTAATTGCATTGTGATTTTCATACAAGTACTATTTATTATTCCTGTCCTGTGAGCAGGGAAGCTGAGACACAAAAGGACAGCAACTTGCCACAATCAGCCCCCCAAGGTCAGTGGTACCATCAAGAGCAAAGCCCTCATTCACTCACTCACATCCTGAAACTCCTTCTTGCCCAGTCTCTGGGAAGATCATGGTAAGTACCTGGAGTCTTGAATATAGTGAATATCAAAAATAAGGCAGTTTTATTTTTAAACAGGATTTACATTTCAGAGTGACAGAAAGGAGGAAGTACCATGGAACAAGCCATCGACATCGTACATTGTACTAATTTCAAGAGCTTCAAAATCCAGTACTTTGTGTATACAGCATTACATCACTCAAAGTAACTGTGCCACTCTTATACAGGGCAGGTTTGATACCCCAAAAAAGAAAATCCTCCCTACAGCCACAAAACAGCCATTGCACAGTGTTAGTCAAAATTTCCAACTACTATAAATGCACCTCAACCACGACTAGTGAAAGCCTATGGAGTGAGGGCACAGTTCACCCTTTGTGCAGAAGACATCACGGGCTTCTCTGCCAGGAAATGATGGGAGGCTGCAGACTCTTTCTATTAAGAGAAACATGCAATGGACTCCCCATTTCCCATAGGCTATGAATGCCTCGCAACTTGTGGCTTGACTTGGAAGAGAAGTTTCTCGCTCTGTTTTTCACTGCCTTGGCAACCTCATTTCCTTACTATGATTCAGTTTTGTTTGCCAAAGGGAGGCTGGTCATTTGTTGTCTCATCATACTGAGCTGCCTTGATATGATTAACTTCTTTTTTTTAAGCCTCATTTCTCCCACTGTAACATTTTTGTAAGTTGTTATTTATCATCCTCTAAACCTGAAATGAAAAATATCTTGAATGACTTGCATATTTCATTTCCCAAAACAAAATGAAGTTTTTAAACAGTGCAGGGAAAAGGTGAGGAAGAAAACTTACTATTTGATGGAAAATTCTAATTGTGACCAGATGATTTTAGCTTTGTAGAGGTGGGTTAGGATTTGGGGGTGGGGGGTGCAGGGGTGTGTTACGTTTTTTGGTTTTGTCAGCTTCTCCCTGAAAACCATCAGCAGCATCAGCACTAAGGATTCACTTTAAAAAAAGTCAGAAGTTTCAGACATCAAGTTCATATTCAGATGTCTGAAAAGGAAATTAATCTTAATGTGACATAAAGATCAACGTTCTTTAAGCCAGAATCATCCAATTATATTCAGGACAAAGAGACTTCTTGTACCAAAATCTATATACTTTCATAGCCATACTAAATTTTCACAACCTACCACATACTCGTAATGGTATATGAGTTAGACTACACCTGCCTAAATTTATTTTCACTTTCTCAATGATATGTTATTAATTGAAAGACTAATTCATCTGACAGCCATTAAAGACACACAATAACATTATTCATATTCCCCTGTGACATTATATGCATGTAAGATATTGGAGAAAGTACAGAAAAGCAGTCACCTATATAACAGATATACTATAAAAACCCATGCAAGGTTTTTATAAGATACTAAAACCTAAACCTAACAGATTTACACTTCACTGTATTTATTGTCTCAAAACACTAAAGTGACAGGAACTATAGGGTTACTATTAAAAAAGACAGCCCAAATGCTGGAAAATTAAATAAAAGGTAGCTAATGTGACTCTTCCATATAAAGCAGACATGCAACCCTTAAGTCTACCTTATAAACTATGTCAATATGCTGTGTTTTTCTTGTGAGTACAGAAGTATTGCCTTACATGAGTTGTGCAGACTAACAAGGAGGTGGAGAAATCCTCCAGGTATTATCCTCCTCAATTGCAATACAGAAGGAAAAAGTTCTTTGTAAAAGTAAATGAATAATACTCAATCTTCCTTGTGTCTTTTGCCAAATCAATCACAAGTCGAATTGACAATGCAGCCTCCAGAAAAATGAGAAAAGTCCTGCTTTTTCAATATACTCGTGATTTTATAATTCTTATGTTTGGTTGGTTAGTTGGGGGTTTTGTGTGTTTGTTGGCTTTTTACATTCTTCTTCCTTTACTTTTACAATTTCCAAGTCAACAGAGGATTTCAAGTTACTATAATATATTCCCCCATGTCTGATTCCCTGGACATAATCAATAAGAAAGATCATAAGAGGAGCAACTGCAAAGGCTTCAGGTCACTCTGCACTTAAATAAAGGCAGGCAGAAATCTTTGGGTTGGATTAGGGAGAGAAATGCAGCGCTTCAGAATATAATGCAGAACCCTTTTCCCTTCCTTTAGTCTTGTTTTTAGCATATTACCCAGGAAGCGTTAGAGCTGTCTCACCTCAATCAACTGATCCTACCGATTGCTAGAGGAAGATAGGATCCTAGTATTAACACTTCCAAGTACATCTTTTCTTTATCATTTTGCACAACATTGCTAAACCAAGAGATGTTTTCCACAGGCTCACATAACACTGTTAATCTAAAGCCAATCACCAATTCAAACAAAACAGCTAGTGGAGGAATTTACCATAAAAAGGAAGCGCTGTCTGTCCTTAGGGCAGGGAGGTATCCCCAACGTGAAAGGTTAGTAAAATAAGAGTTCAAGAGAGCAACTGCAGCTTCAAGCTGATCTCTCATCACATTAAAGGTAGAGAATTAATTTCTTCACACAAAAAGAAAAAACTAAAGGAGACATTCTAATAACCAGACACTACAATTACAATATGATAACTGACAAATGCAACAGTGTGCTTTGACAAGATGATAAACATATATTGACTGCTATTTAAAATATCGGCTAGAAATTCTTCAGGAGTATCTTTAGGTGTCAAATGGACACTTTGGAGCTCAGAAATCGTGGCAAAACGGACAACATTCCTTTGTGTGGAGTTCCAGAGTCCAGCTGCTTAATTCTACCAAAACCAAATGAAAACTAGCTAAAACTAAAAGCCTTAAAAGGCTGAAGAAAGTCCTTTGAGGACATGCTCAAGCAACAAGGCATCTAAGGGTGACTTGCAATTCACTCTGAGATCTGCTAAGCAGCAGTGGACACTTAATTACATATTCAGACGGGAACATAATGTTACCTTAAGAGCCTTAGGTGTATAATAAGTGTGAGGAAAGAAGCCTGTAAGAGCAATATTACTTTTCCTGGATGTTGTTGACCCCAGTTGTTACTGACCTCTGGGATTCACTTCAGGTTGAAGTTACTAATACAGGGAGGAAAGAAAAGGTGGGAAAGAAGAAAAATCAATCCCATGTTCCAAAAGCTCCACACAGAGGCTGTAACTAGAAGTGGATAACTTGGAGCTTCTGCAATAGTCATTGACAGTTAATTTCTAGAACAGATAACAAGGAAAAAAATCTTACTGAGGTCTAGTGAGTGGGCATTATACCACCTGGGAGATGAATCATCATTTACAGAACTCAAGTGCACTTAATAAGGATGAGCTTATTCTAATAATCCAATCTGACAGGCTGACATACCCTATTACTGACTTTTGAGGTCACTCAGTGACTTTTTACATAACTTTTTTTTTTCCCATATGTTAGTCTACTAACATATTGAGGGCTAAACCTCTACCACAAACTGACTTCTACTACTAGTTTATCTGAATTATACCAGTGGTTCTAAGTGATCAAAAACTGTAGGAGAAAATTCAGAAAGCAAGTGACATAAGAAACAATTTTGTGTGAAAGCATGCTGGTTTACAACACTTGTGAAGACAAGGTAGTATCATAAAGCACCACTGTCCAGTTAGGATGCAAGATTTCCAAATTCTAGAGTATATATCACACAACCAGAAACAAACATATAACATTAATATTAGCTAAATATGATTGTCTAGTACTATCTTCATTAATCAATCCATCTGGAGATTATTCAATCAGTTCCACTTCCAGGAGACCTTAAATTAAACATATAAGCTAGAAAAAATTATCATGATGACAAGCCAAATAACATTCCACGTTTTGGACCTGGACATGACATCTGAATCCAACTCCAGCAGTAGTGCAATTCGAACATTTAGACTACAGCTAAGTCTAAGTTTTACCAAAGTATCTAAAAGAAGTTTAAAAGTTTGAGTGTAGCTAGCTGTAGCATGCCACTGATGCTGAAAGAAAAAAGTAAACATTATACTTCAGTGAGTCAATCATACAATGGAATGAAGGAATTATCCTTTGTATGCATATGGGATGGGTATAATACGTATGGGAGAGAATGTAAACAGAAGGTCTAAAATGCCACCAGAGCGAAAACTTGTTTTGGAAGTTTTGTTGAGTCACTTACCCACAATGTACGGTGTGAGTTAACACTATCAGAAAATCTGAAGCTAATGTACAAGAGTTTCAGTCTGGAGCATTTCAGGTTCCTACTGATCTTGCATAATTCTTGAAGTCAATGGGAAGTCAGGATATTCTGTATATGCTTAAGAACTCAAAGAGCATCACAATCCCATTGATATACATGCTGTTAGATACAAAAACCCCAGTAATTTTGTGTAAATAAAGACACTGCAAGCACCAGTTTATTACAAATCACTTTTGCATGTCAAGATTTCTTTGTTTACAGTTCAATCTTACAAGGACTCCATCATCAGTTATTTAAAACTACAGCTCAAATAGAAGGAATGCTGTAGAAGTATAAGAACTACCCATGAATTTAAGTTGCCCGTGAGTTATCACAGACTGCAAATCAGTGTGCCCCAGCTTAGACTCTGCTCTAGTAAGATATGTTCAGCTCTCCATTCAGCCAGTCTCCATTTTCCCAACTTATTTTTTATTAATCGGAAAAGCTTGTTTTTTCCCCAAATGGGTCAAGACTGAATGACAAGTGGCTGGTTTTACTATTCAGAAACATCCATCTGCTTGGAAGGAATTGAGGTAGCTACGGTATTTCATGTAAACCTTCAAAACACCAACAAGATATATGAATATGGTCTAAAGAGGAAGATCCACTACCAAGCTCTTCAGCAAGTCCCTACCTTTCTGATCCGAGTTTTTCCTTTGGACAATATAATTTTGTGGTGCTGTGAAGGCTGGAGTCCACAGCTTTCCTGTGGGATTTTTGGCCAAACAGCAACCCAAAACTCAATCTGACAACTTAAATGTTCTTGTTTTAGAAACAAAACAATACAGGAAAGAAGCCAAAGCCTTGAAAAACAACAGAATAAACCATTTTGCAACAAAACAAATAACATCAGCCCTGTATTATTTATGTGACACGGTATCAGGTAAACTGTTTCACACTGCTCAAAATTAATTTCATGCTGCATAACCTAAGTGTTTCATGTCAAAAACTAATCTTTGCAAAAGACGCTATCTGATCTACACCACTTTACTCAAATTTACAATGAAAAATATTATCATTCCCTGAAACGTGTTTTTCCATTTGAAATACTTATGCATCATTACTGCGTGACCATTAAATACTTTATTTGGCAAGAACAAAGTAGTTAGATATCTTCTAAATATTGGCTGAAAACTAAACAGTGTATTCCATTAATCTGAGCAGAGCAGCTGGGACAGATGAGCAAAGTTAGCTTAGAAAAAAATAATCACTCTTACACTCCAATTTTACTGCTTGGCACTCCCACCACCATCCCCCATATACTACTATCTCAACTCCAACTCTGAACTCTTTCATTCCATAGCAACAAACCGTAGCTTTATGCAACAACAGATCTTATGTATATTTGATAATACACTAGTATCATCAGACAATATCTCCCTAAACTTGGACTACAATAAACAGCTGTGGAAAAAACCCAATATACAAGCCTTCAAAAATTCAGCCTGGTTTTGTACAATCTGATGTTTTCCAAAAAACCTAAGATCTTCTGTTTGTGGAAGTGCCACAAACAATTGAGTTTACTCTTCTGAGAAATTTCTACCTTCCCATTAAACGAGAGCAGTTTCCTGATTTTACTTGGTGGATTTCTCTACTTTCCTTCAAGTGACTACTCCTTCCTCAAAGTCCCATCTTCCTGACCACACCAGGACACTGAACACAATAACATAGCCCCGGCTATGCTGTGTAAGTCAAACCAGAAAAATTACCTCAATACACATCTCCAATAGGGGAAAAAAAAAAATATATCAAAGGAATCCTGAGGCCACTGGCAAAACAGTATAGGGACAGGCTGGTATTTTCCCTCCACAGACTTGTCCATTCTTGATGTTGCATTTCTTTGAATACATTTGCAATGTTTTTCTCTCTGGAACCATTCCTCTCAGATTTGGGATAGAAGAATTTAGAAGTAGCTTAGAACTATTCTAATAATTTAATAAACAAACTTCATTTAATGAGGACAAGCAGTCTTCACCGCATTCTTAGATGCTTGCAAAATACAAAAACCCCCATGTTTTCTTCTATTTCCTTAGAAAACACTAGAGAAACAGGGTATTTCTAAATCAAAGCTTTTCTACCATAAGATTTCCATTTATAGATGAAATGGCTTACAGGATGACCCTTGCTTTAATAAGAGCCTTCCACATTATAAACACTGTGAGTGCATGACAAATACTCTAGAAACTGCACAAGCTGCTTATTGGTAGAATTTAAGATATTCATGATAGATATTATACATATTAATTAAGTGAAGGAAAGCTTTTCTTCTTGTAATTTACTACCACTTCTGCACTTACTGGAGTACATTTAAGAGACTCATCCTTAAGAACTGAGGATCCCAAATACGCCTAGGGCTCTGAACTTTCACATCCTCTGGGCCTGAAATTGTCAAAGTAAAGCCCCTTTGAATACCACAAAAGCCACTCAGTTTGCAAGGTTTCAAGTACAATTTAAGACCCAATCAGCTTTTGCAGATTGTCTGCTGATAAATCACCAACTCACTCTGAATAGCAAAGGCTGCTGGTTTGTGAAGTTTATTTTTAACCGATAGTTAACTTTAACTTACAGTTATATTTTAATTTATAGTTATTTAAAATTTAATTACAGTCATGTCACTCAAAGCTTTGTATGGGCTTTCTTTTTTAATGGTAGACATAAATCAGTAAAATAAATTAAGTGCTACTGACTGCTACATAGTTATATGGTAAATTAATGAAATCACTGAGGAATATACAGGTAATATAGGCATAAACAATACCGAATCCAACAAGTGGGCCAAATGTGCTATCAAACCTGTCACACAGCCACGAGAGAAGCGAGGGGGTACACCATGAAAGACAGCTATCTACTTATTTTAAGTAGCAGCTTACACACGACCCTCAGTTATTAATCCACATTTTAGCAACACTGCTTCACTTGCTGGGGCAGTTTTCTCCTAGTTTTTCCAGCAGTTCTGTCAACAGCTTGCCAGGCTTGTTCTATGCTATTGCTTTTTACAGCCTATTTTGATAAATTAAAAATCATCTTCTTTGTACCTGTTGGACAGATGATGCAGCTTTTGTGCAGTGATAAAGATTACCATACTTCAAGCTTGTGTTTTGGAAGTAGCATATTACTGTCTGAGCCCTTCTGGAGGGCTTTTACTGTAGCTTACTCCCTCTTTGTGGCTGGCATTCTCAGCCCAAGTCTATGTAAAATAACCTTTCTTTACAGGCATTCATTTAACTTCACAACACTACTATTTGCATGCTAAGATAGCCAAAATATAACTTAACTAAAAGTCTTGAAGTACCTCTGAAAATAACAGTGTACCAAGATTGTGACTCCATAAGCAAAATTCCTCCAAGTCTTCACCAGTACAATTCACAAGCTATGTGAAAATATACTGAATTTCAAGAGTAAGATATTTCTGGAGGTGCGGGTTTCTGAACAAAATGTAATGCAGCCATTCTGTCCTTTCGTTGTGATCAAGGGTCTCTTTTCTGAAGACCAGGAATATTAACTCTAATGTCCTAACCCAGTCCTGAAACGGATGTAGCAGCTAATTTCTGACTATGTAAATAGCCTATCCATTTTCACTTTGATGGGCTAATTTTTTTTTTCCCCTTGCTGAGACTGTTATGTAGTCCTACTGCTCACTGTTAAACAGCTTCTGAGTTTCACTATGGAGGTGCTACATGTCAGGGGTGGATGAAGTGATCCTTTTATATCAATTAGCAATTACTGTAAAGTGCTTTGGGGTGAAATGCCACAAAGGATTAGAACTTCAAGGGAAGAATAAGCAGCAGGAGCACATGAACTCATAAATGGCATGGATCCTATTTTATGTAAATTGCCCTAGTAATAAAGAATGAGCAAAAGGTCAGATAAATACAGAAAATGACATATAAGCAGAGTAGTCTCTAAATAGAATTTTTTTTTTTTCTGGTTTTCTCAGGCACTGGTGCGTCTCTAGGCCAATAGCTCCCTCATCTGAGCATCTGTAATATTCAGTAATACAATATTCTTGGGTTTTACCACCTTGCGAGTTAATTCCAGGCTAACATACTGTGTGCTCATAAAAATCCACCACAGGAGAATCAAAATCTTCCCCAAGTTTGGTAACGAAAAACCCCCCAAGACAAATAAGCCTCTCTCCTCTTCCAAAGAGATGTACACGTACTCCCCACACATCTAGTCTCAGGAAGATCACTATTCCTGTAACAATTTCGCATAGGATTAATGAATCTAGACAGTATAAAGACAAAATCTAAACTACTTGTAAAGGCTGGGACACATCAATAAAGCAGCATAATCATACATACTATTGTAGTTCCATTCTAAAGGCTCATTTCTTATTTGTGCATTTCCATACCACAATAAACAATCCTGCATTAGCTTTGAAAGATATATTACAATGCTTTCTCCAAGACAGGCAAAAGGAAAAAGAGAAAATTAATCACTGATAAAAGGAATGAATTGGTTCTGCTACAAATACACCAGGTCTACATTTCATTAAATAGTAGCCAAAAGCTGAAGTGAAAGAACTTTTGCTGCTCACATCAGGAATTTAAAAAACATGGAAATGAAGGATCATTTACCTAAAATTTAACTAGGGGAAGCAGAACCAAAATATAGCTAGTAAGGAACACAGCAAGTCACATTTGAGTCTAAATTCTTCTTTTAGTAACGCATTCAATATTTGAAATAAAAGTAAAGTATCCTATACAATTAATGATATGGCTACTTACAGCACCAACAGTTCATGTACTAGCTCCTTTAGTTTGTTTTTAGCCTTATACAACTTTTCACTTAACATGAAAAAAGTGATATACGAAGACCAAATTATACAGAGTGCTAAGTAGAACAATTAAAGATATCCCCCAAGCATGCAGCAAAATGCTTCATTAATAGCATAAAAGACTTTTAGTGTATTTTATTATTTACTAATATTTTCTGAGAAGTAAATACTACAGTAAACAAAACACCCCAAACTCTGTAAAATAAACTAATTTGCTATTAATTTCAATGCAAAAAATGACCCAATGCTATGTATCCCATTTCGCATGATTTTCAGACAGCGCATATATACAATTTCTACATCATTAACTCATCTTCCTATGTTTCCAAATGTCTTGCAGTTCTGCTTGGTAAGCATTAGTTCATTCATGGTGTTAAAAATACTACCTTTTATACATCAGATATTTTAGTTGTTCAGTTATTTAATACAGAGCTACTGTGGCTGAAAAAAAAAAACAGCATACAAAAGATCTCAAAACTATTTCTCCTGTGGATTGAAATTTACTCTTTCTAGATGGGTAGGTTAAAACTGATACCTAAAAAATACAATTATCTCCTCATTTTTATAATAAAATGTTTGTATATATGGTATATGCTATTTGATTCAACATGGCTATGCAACTACAACGCAGTTGTGTAATGTTCTGTATGCACATGAAACAGGTATGTATGAAACAGCAGAAGGAAAATAATGACAAATGAGAAATAGCAATCTCTCACTGAAGTAGAGAACTGCAAGTCAGTATACAAAAATTTCTCAGTTTTGTCACAGACTGACTAGATTACTGCAAATAAGAAACTAGTCTTTCTATGCCTTTTCTTACCTATAAAGCACGTAATACTTCTCCCTGACCTCACAGAGGTGTTACGATGCTACATTTGTTAATATTTATAAAGCATTCCTGTCTGCACACACCTGTGCTGATGGGACAGTTACTGGATCTGATGATACATGAAATACTGCAGAAACTTTCTATTTGCAGAAAGTCATTTAAAAAAAAAATCTAGAGACAAGAAGTTTCAAACATTGACTTGAGTTGAAAATTGTTGAACACCAAAGAAATGTTACAGAAAGCATTACTGCATTGGATAATGTAAAATATTTATGCTAAGCACCTCTCAAAAATCGAAGTTGAGCATGAAACATCATTCCGTGTCGCCAGCACTGCTGCCCAGCTCCGTCCTCTACATCATCACCCAGCTTCTCTCTTCTGCAAGTCTACTCAAAACAAAAGGCAATATACTTCCCTGAGAGAGAAGGAAAGCCCTTCTGACAGATAGTCTGTGGGTAGGTTTCAATCACTGTGTCCTCTTTCACCGTTTATTCTTAGAGGCTCATGCTTTTTGAGACCACCAAGAAAATGAGCCAGTCCAATCTCAGAATGAGTTATTTATTAAGCAGCAAGATGTATCAAATGAAAGAAAATGACGTTCTAAAAAAGCTCCAGACTGCATTCTCTACTCAGTTACAGCTGAATCAAAAAACATTTAGACTTTTTCAACACATAAAACTCACACATACACAGAAGTGCTTTAACAGATCATCAGCATCAGATTTTTCCTATATCTCCCTCTATGGGTCCATCTTAAAACAAATTATTAAAAGTATTTACATTTCTTAATCTTTGTCTTAGGTTATATGTGAACCAATAGCCTATACTATTTAATAAGTTATGAAGCCTTCAAACACACTTGAGTTTGAAAAAGCTTATTTAGCTGAAATCACTTTTTGCTCATTTCCTCAATTTCTGCTTTTGATAACTGGAACTGCTGAAATACAAGAAAGCAAATGCTGCCCAAAATATAAGTGCATTTTATGAAAAAAGCTGATTTATTATATGGTTTCTCCTAATTCCTGCAACTCTTAATAATAGATCTAACCTTTCAGTTGCATGTTTTCCGTTAAATCTTTAAGTGCTCATTAGCTGCAGGCAATACCAACAGAAAGCCAGGAACAATCCCAAATCCTGACTGGGTCCCTAACTGGTTGATTCAGAGTAACACACATGGTAAACCCAAGCAAAGCAAGAGTTGTACAAGATACAAATTAAGAAATAAAAGAAAAATCAGATACCATTGTGCAGGAAAACAATATAAAAATAAGGCAATCATTTTATTTACAGGAATTTTTCTCCATTATCTGAATGAGAAAGAGACTCTTGAGTTTTCATATCACGGTTAAGTAATCAACATTTTGAATACTCAAAACCTGCATCATGTACCATGTAAGTTGCTATGGCAATTTTTCATTTACAATGGACAAAAAAGTGAGCCACCAACACAGCAAACAGCACACCTGTAGACTTGATAATTGGGATTAGCACAACACATCAGGTAACCAAAAACAGAGCTTGGCATTTCTCAAGTACTCACAGGTACAGATGCTCTTACCTCTACTCCCAGACCCTCTGTTTAATCCTTGTAAGTGGTTCCTAGTAACCTACACCCCAGGTGTGATCCCACAACATGCAGCATTTTGCAGTATTAACACTCAAGTGAGGCACTGAGTGTTTCCAAACTAAACCTTGTCCTTCCCATTATGGCACCACATTCCCCACCTACTGGGCTATCAAATGCAGGCTAAATCCTAGCTTATAAAAATCGCCAGATTGCCTTTGTTACTTCTTGCACAGCATCCTGCCCAAAAGACCTACCATGCTGGAACAGAGTGCCTAGCTTCTGCCTTTGTACAAACCGGTGCATCTCATTGCAGCTGCACTGCAGGCTGGGTGACAGGAATCAACGCTTGTGGGTGTAGTGCTGCTGGTATCCAGTGTTCCATGCACAAGATGAAGGTAAAGAATGAGAAGGGTATGCAGTAAAAAGAAATCCATCCTAAACCGAGAAAGCTGCTATAAGCAAACTCCTTTTTAGTGGTATTGCTCGAAAGTGTTTGCTTTGTATACACATAGTTGAATACCTATACTGATGTGTCCTTAGAAATATGCCCATTCATGAGTAGGGATACCAATTTCATGGCATTTCTCAGTATTATGGCTTAGTGTAGATTTCTGTGCGGGCAATTGTTGGTCATAAAGTCTTGGCACAGCCGTTTCCCACTTGTATAGCTAGAAACCATATACTAGGTGCAGGTAGCCACCTGCACCAGCAAACCCTCTCTGTCTGTTGAGTAAGAAACTGCAGCAGCAGTGACATGGCACAAGCATCCTTGCCATGGCTGACAGTTGTAGTCCAACATCCCAACCACATCGCATCAACCATGATTCATTCAGGGAAGAACCACAGCATGGTGCAGGCTGGCAAGGTTAGGAAGACACTCCAGAGTGAGGTAGCTGAAGGAGGAAGTTTATCAACAACTTCGAATTGCAAACAGAGTGAAACTGGGGAGGTGCTGGGACTAGGAAAAGCAGTAGAATAAGTCATGGAGCAGGAGACAAAGACAGGGCTAACATCTTCATTTTCATAAGCTTAGCATGTATAGATTAAAAGATGAGCTTTAATAATTTAAGACATGCAGAGAAAGCCCATGCAACAGGAAGAATTCAAATCCAAAGCACCAATAGAAGCAGGTGGGGTTGTTTTTAAACAAAATGACTAGAGTGGTTTGAAATAATAAGAACTTACTTACAATGTTCAAATATTCAAGACTAGCAATATTACCCCGCTCACACACAGCATTCCCCTCTTCATGACTGCCCCACTTGCGTGTCTCAGTAGAAAGACCAGATCACAGAGAACATCAGACTGACTACCTTGCATGGGGCACTTCACCTAGGAACTCACCGAGAGCCTGAACAGCCTCTACTGATGCGTGCAAAACTAGCAGCACCACATTATCCAGCAATCCATCAGTAAGTTTTGGGGTCTGTGCTAAACCGTGATACAATTTGTCAAACAGAGGTTCAAAAACTAGATCATGCTTTAATGTATACATTGATGTAATGTATATACAACATGCCACACAAAATCCTTCATTACATTTCTTAAGAAATTACTCTGTGCCCTCAAGAAACAAAACTATGGAATGGTACAAAATGTGTGATATTACACAAGGCCTTTATGGTTTGTTTTGCAAACATTGGCAAAGGCATTTGCTGCATCTTCCCTTGTCTGTGCAGGTGGACTTCAACTTTTGTCAGCTATGCTGATATAATGCTTTGCATAGCCAAGAGCCAACCCCCCGCCCCCCGCCCCGGAAAGTCTAGCAGAGTGTACAATCCATTAAACTTAAGCAAGCAATAGCGTACATCCAAAGTTATCAATTTACACCTCACCTAAATTACTCTAAACGAGGCTGGATGCAGCAAAGCAAACATGCCTTTCTTTTTTGNCCCCCAGCCCCGCCCCAGCCTTCCATTCAATCCACACATTCACAAAGCTGCCCTAGGAAGGAGGAGAGTCATCTGATTACAGTGGTGCAACTTGGTTCCAGCTTCATCTTTACTTCTGCCACAGAGTTCTTGTGTAAGTGTCTAGAATTATCCACTGCACTTCTCCCTCCATCAGTTCTTCAGCAATTGCAGCCCAATGTGGTTAATGAGAATACTGACACTAATTCAACATATTATGCACTGAACACCTAAGCCTGCATGAAATAAGTATGGATACTTTCTTTCTTGCAGCGCACAACTCATCTATTGACTTCTTTCTGCCAAATTGCCACTTAAATGCTTGTGTTGCAGCCAATAGTGTCTAGATGCTATTAGCTATTCTGTCAGTAGTTTTTCTAGCTGTTAACACATGCCAACTACAAAGAGGTGCTACAAAGCACCTTCAGGATTCAAATTTGGAGCCAGGGAAACCAGCAGAAGACAGTAGTTCCCCAAACACATTCAGTAAGAGAAGAGCTGCACATAGTGTATTAAGTAGATATTCAAAACATAACCTGTGTGTGGTTACTTCGCTGATCGTGGCTTCAGGTCTGCAAGGATCACATAGGTCCCTAGGCTTTGTTTGAACTCTTGCTTTTCCCCTGGCCTGACTGGCAAAGTGAGCTGCGTCACCCCTCAGGGCAGCAGTGAAGGTGAGACTCCAGAACACAGGGATTCTACTCTGCTTTCACAAGGAACAAAATAGTAGTATAACACCAGCACGAAAAACAACACAGCTAAGAAGAAATCTCTCTCAGCAAACACCACCTTTCTTCAGTTATTTTCAGTTCACTTTTTCTTCTTCTACAATTTAACAGCTGAAGAAGTTTTTAAAAGAGTTATTAAAAGACTAGCTGGTATGATACATTGATCCACAGTAGATTTTTCCCTTGAACAGGACTTGCTACCTGAAATTACTTCTCAAATATTAGAAGTTTAGGACAAAACAGTCCCAAATTTATGCAGTCAGCAAAACCACACACATTTCAAAGACGTTAACAATGCCTGGAAAAGAACCACACTTGTGCATCTCCAAAGCAGTTACGAGATGTGAAGAGAGGAGAGAAAGAAATACCTTTCAGTCTGCTCTAATCTATCTCCCACAGATCGCCCTAGCAACAGTTTTCAATTACAACATTTTGAAATTATTTAACTGTTTCTTAAATTACATGCCTACATACAGAAATGCACACACTGAATAAATGCACACATGGCATTCCTATAGATGTATTTTTTATAAACAGAAGCCTGGCCTCAAAAGCTATTTATTTCTTTATACGTTTTCCCCTCAGGATCCCTGTTGTCAGCTATTCCACTTTTTCTTCTCCCGTTTCCTAGTCTGGTAAAGTTGGAAGGCAGGATAACACTAAAAACATTAAAGATTCATTAGGAACATTTTATACATTTTTAAAATCCATCCTTATTGAAATAAAAAACCCAAACACACACACACACGCCAAACCAGTCTAGTTGATCCAAGGTAAAAGGCAGCATAGGAGTTTAGTCTGATTTGCCAACGCAGGCACCCGAAGGCATGGAAAGGTATAGGCCGTGCTGTGCAGGGACATGGTCCTCAACAGGGCTAATCAACGTGGCAGGACTGGCGTCCTAACGTGACTGCTCTGCCTCAGGGATCCAAACTGATTTCTTTTAAAGACAGTCAAACTACATCTGTGTGGCACTAAGCACAGCCCCAATCAAGACGACCTGGTTTCCTTTATTTTGGTTTGCTCGATCACTGTGTGACATTCAGACAACGGCTGTCAGACATACATTCAGGTTTTCTCTCAACCTGCCAAGACATTTTTCTATTCCACTCATAATTTGAGGGAGGTCCACTACCTGCTGCATAGATTTCTCATGTTTCTAGCTGATATTTTGTGTCTCATACTTGAAAGTTATTATTTTAAAGCAAGAATTCATTCTCTATTATGATTATCCCTTTTCCCTCTTTCCCAATATATTACTTCAGATCCTACAGTCAAGAAATGGCAATTAGTTTTTAAAGCTTAAAACAAGAATAACCCAGATTGGTTTGTTGTTTGGTTTGGGTATTTGTGATGGGTGGGGTTGTTTTGGGTTTTGGTTGGTTTGTTTGGGTTTTTTTGAGGAGGTGGCATGTGGGTTTTTGTTTGGGATTGTTTTGTGGCATTTGTTTGTTTTTTCTTTTTAATTTAAGTTCTTAGATGTATATACCTAAATTTTGCTCACCTTAGAGAGCAACACGGAAAAGGAAAACAGAGAAAGAGAACATCTTGTCAGATCCAAGTATTACAGAACACCCATTTTTTTTTTTCATTTTACCAGCTACTTGCAATTCAGATTATTAAAAAGGTAAAATTTTAACTTGTATAGTAAACATTAAAAATAAGAAAAAAACACTGAGAAAAATAATGTTAATTTCAGAGAAGACAAGGTAACAATTCAGAAGTCTGGTGAATGAGAGGCTAGACTGAATCAGAAACATAAGGAATGGAAGAATCCCTCAGAAAGTGGGAAAAATGGATGGAAAGACCTAAGCAGAGCATTCTCTTTAAATTATGTATATTATACATAAGGGGGAACTGAGATCTCCTACAATAATACTCACATAGGCTGCAAAAGGACCTTGTTCTTTACTTGCTGTGACTGTTGAAATGTTGCTACATTTTATGAAGATCTATTTTGATGAAAAGTAATTCTATCACATACTTTGTATTAATTGCTCCAAAGAGACAGCCCTCTCTGTGTTTATACTAAATTCGCCATTCTTCCACAATCCTATCAAAACATTACTCGTTCCAAAGTCTTCCACCTTACAAATCAAACCGAAAACTGAAACCATCAAGTTAGCGGCTCTGTACATGTTAATCAGTATTCACAGCTAAATATTTGCCTTACAGATTTACAAAATTTAGGTTGAATGGGATCTCAAGAAGTTACCTGGTCCAGTTCTCTGCTCAAAGTGGAGCTAATTTCCACCTTAAATGAGGTTACCTTCCATCTTTTCAGGCATTCTGTTCAGAGAAAGTAATTTCTAAAATTCTTTAGGATCCTTCAGAATTTAATGAAAGATATAAAAGAATAAAAGATTGGTTTACACTACTATTACACTCCTTCAGAAATAATTTACAAACTTGGGAGTTGAGGGTTTTTTTAAATATAAATGTATATGTATATACATATTCACATATTCAGAGTATTAATTTTAAAATTGTGAATATAATATACATATCAGTACTTATTACAGCTATTATGCCACCCTGTTTTCAAAAGATTAAAATTAATCACATCAAGGAACTTTCAAGTAATATAATCACATCTTGTAAAAAACATCATTGTTTGATCCAAGAATCAAGTGAAAGGGAATAATAAACACCTGAAATTTACTCTTCATTTAATTTTCTCAAATTTATTTTGTTTCATTACAGTGGAGAAGTTACTAAGTCTGACTCACAAATATCTAGAATTTTATGTATTAAAAATTCAATCATAAAGCTCCACCAAGTGGAAATCCTTAAAACTACACTAAGCAAATTCATGAACAAAAATTCATGTTATAATTGTACCCAATACTCACAATTCTAATTATATTCAGTGAATAGCAGAGCTGCCTATCCATACCTATAACCCATTATTTTTACCAGTCTACACTAATCATGTTATTGATTGGGGTGTGGGAAAAGAATAATTTTTAGATCATTAACGTACTTTATTTCCCCTCTTTTTAGGTCTGCTCCTTTGAAAACATGAATTTGGCTGTATCCAAAACAGGCTATAATGATCTCTAGACACTGATTTGCTACTTCAGAAAAGTCACCCTTCAGACTTGCTGAAATTGCTATGGGCAACTTTAAGCTCCTTTTCTTAATACACAGCCTTGGTTATTTACACAAATTAAAAGGCATTGCCATTTTAGCTAGCATAGAATTCTTGAACAAATTTAGTTTGTTAAATGGTTTGCTCTCACTATTGAAATATTCATCATCTGTGTAATTTTAACAACCTGATAAAAACTGTTAAAAGCATAGCTGTGCTGCCCAGCAGGTAGTGCCGTTTTTAATGAAACCATAACTATCATAAATAAATAATCAGCTCATGAAGTATTCATAAAGTACCTCAACTTCCATAAGAAAATTTGTTTTGGTATGGGACTGCCACAACTATTCTCATCCAGTAAAAGAATTAACACAGAGATACTCTAAGCCAAAGTTTGTTCTCAGAACATTTGAGTTTAACTTCACTGCACAGAATAATTTTTACGCATAGAATTCAGAGGGCTAGAAACTCACTTTGTACATTTGATAACACAGCGCCTCTCACACAGCACAACAGAAGCACAAACAAGTATTTCCTTTTTGAAGTGACTCCTTTCCTGCTGTATGGATACGCCATCCCAACATATCTGTAAGGACATTTAATACATGCCAAGAAACTGTTCTTCCCATGCAATGTGGGTCACATTCAGAGAACGCTACAGAAAGTGTTCAGCATGGTAACTTAATCCTGTTTTATACATCAGAGAATCCAAAACTGGCAGCCTAGCTTGTAAAGCCCAAACAACAATCTGAAGTGTGTCTATATTAGCATTTAGTTCAGATCACATGTGGACTTTTGAAATTAATTTCAGCCACCACCACTCACACACTGTGCTTGTTTTTGCACTATGGAGCGGCTTTGGAGCACATCATATCAATGGCATTTCTTGGAGATGAAACGAAACCAGAAGCTGCACTCCAAAGGCAGACAGACAGCCCGTCCACAGGACAGGCTAGAGCTGCTTCAAAGAATCTAAAAAACATATTGCATAGACACCAGGTCCTCAGCACCAATTGCTCTAGTCTATAGATAGGTTTTATAGATGTGTTTATCCCATACCACCATATTTGCTAACATAAACGTAGCCTTGGTTGTCTCAATCCTGCAGCTCCTGTTTGGTTTTGCATTTCCTTGTTTTTGTTTTGTTTTTCAGCTCTTAGGTTCCCACAATCATACACCGAGAGAAGCTCAGCCTTCATTTGAAATAGCTGTTGAGAAGCAATTGCAAATCCTTTATAAATATGTTAAGAAATACAAGATCTGCTTTCCAAAATAAGGATGGCTCAAACTATGTGAGGTTTTGCTAATATTTAAGTATTAAAATCATTTTGACACAGTAGAAATGTACTAGAAAGTAACAGAGTGAAGTATTACTCTTACTGCAAAGAGGAAATGCTTTCTACACTGCCACTCACTAGGCAACATGTGAAACACTAACTACTAAAGGAAAAGATGTTTAAGTTTCCAGGACCAGACAGGCAGCTCTTTGAAAGATTTAACTTTCTTTTTCTTCAGAACATAGTGTTCATTCTTAGAAGAAATTCTAAAACTGCAAAAATCCTAATGCTTTATCATTATTTAAAAAGGTTAGTAGTAGATGACCCAATTAACTACAGGTTAGTCAGAATAACATCAATACAAAGCTAAATCATGACAAGACAGCGTATGCAAACAGGACTAAAAGCAGCATAATTAACAATAATCAACATAGGTATGTGTAAAGTAGAGCTTGACAAACTTTTTAAAGTATATTACAAAACCAACTGGTAATTCAGTTGACACTAACCATGGTCTGTAACAGATGTGACTGCGTGACATTTTCTTTAAAGCATGACATTTCTATAGTGACATTTGTCACTATATGAAAATTAATGAGGTTCACCACAATGATTGAAAACCAGTGGAGAGATATCACAAAAAAATATGTAAACATGGAACCATTTAAGAGAGATGTTTTCAGTGGTCTCATAGAATTTGAGGCAGTGCTGCTATCTTTGTCAACGACTGGAAAGAAAATGGATAAGTTTAAAATCACTGGTAGCAAACTCTGTTTAAACAGGAATCAGTGAATTAAGCCCCATTAGTTACACGAGTCAGATAACCTCACTTGAATTCTAATATAATCAAATACAAGTTAATGCTTAAAAACAAAAGATGCAGATCATTTTCAAGATGGCAACCTCACCCACAGCCTAAAAAAAGCATACATTATTACATTAGATAAAGTTATTTGAAGGTAATGATTAGCAAAAAATAGAAAATAAATTCCTCAAGCAAATTTTATATGAATAGCAAGAATATTGAGGAGGTACAGCCATGAGAGTGAATCAATGCAAAGCACTGGAGATACACCTTGTACAGTGCTGCCCTAACAACTATTTCAAAATTTCAAGTCCAGAAGGTTACAGTAAGTTAGCCACTGTGGGAAAGATTACTTTTACACATAAGTCTAAAAAGACTTTTTTCAACAAGTGTTAAGGAAGCGAGTTCATCAGAAGCCAGCAGATACTTGCACACAGAAGAGGCTTCTAATAAGCAACAGATCTTTAATCCAGAAACAAAAGACCTCATCAGATGCAGGCACTGAAAACCAAAGCTAGAAAGACTCAGACTAAAAGAAAATAGTAATTTAACAGTGATGGTGATTAATTATTGGAACAATATACCCAGGATTCTCCATCACCTGAAATACTTCTCTCAGAATCAGACTTTTTTCCCCATAATCAAGCTTGTATAGCTCAAGCAGGAATTATAAGGTCCATGATGATTTATTAACTAAAAATGCCTGTTCCAAGTGACACAGGTCAAGCCATTTGAACAGAAGGGTCCCACTTGTATTTAAAAAGCCAACCATCTATGACAGTACCCTAGTCAAGAACTGAATTTCTCACTATTTAAACATAACTTTGTGCTGTAAGCATTAGCAATACAGCACCTCTGATACATTTCAGTAGGCTGATAATTGAAATGCCAGGAAAAATATGGTTTATTCATGCTCATTGATGCACTCAAAATAATTTGCAAAGAGCAAAAGCATCAGGCTGAGTGATCAGAATAATGGCTGTGCATCTGTAGTGTTCATACAGGTTTCTGTTATTCTTTTCACTCATTTGAATAAATCTGAATCATTTCTACTTACCTGCAAAGAGTATTTTTTCAAGCATTATACCTTGTTCTGTGGGAACATCCTCTATTTTGTTTCATGGGAATAGAGTGTTATGATCATGAATTAGCACTACAATCAAACAATAGCCTTCAAAGAAACTGCAGTTGTTATATTCAAAATAAAAATTCTTTGTGGAGTGCGAGGTTTTGAAACAAGCCTTTGTGACTGCTCTGGCACTTGGTTTCAGCCTAATAAAAGTAATTTTTGACCATTAACAGTTCATGCAGTTGACTTCTGACAGTACATGAAAAACCAACTACTACACAGAGTCTTACTAGTCAGGCACATTTCACCAATATCCTTGAGATGCCATCAGCTGCACCGAAGTGAAACACTAGCAAAGGCCAAGCTGTTATCACAAAATATACTGTTACAGTAATGGCTGTTTGGAAGGCAGTATCACTTCCGTGGAATTCCTGAACTGCATTAGTGTGCATAAGCCTTATGTAATAAATAAATTACTATTCTTTCCAGCACTTAAAACACCTAATTGCAGAATTCCCAGTTTATCCACTCCTCAGCTGTGTTTTTGTTTTGAATTGTCTACCCAAATAGCTATCAAGGTGACCTGTATGTGCTGGCCACATGGCATCAGACTGCCATTATTTTCTCTTTAACTGCATTAAGTGAAGCAAAACACAAATTAAACACTTTTTTCCATATAATCAGTTACAATAACTGCAATGGAAAGTTATGCAATTGTCTCATCATATGCACCATATACTCTTTCCTTTACCCTCTCAAACTGTCACCTACACTGTGTTTATCCAGCTGATTTAGGAACATCAGAAGCATTTCAGGTAAGCAAGGTTGTGGATTGGACTCCAGTTCCACAGCAGCTGGTTTGCTGTTCCATGTAAATTCACAGGTGATTTTTCCAATGAGACAGAATGAAGGGTAATGCCCAGTTTATTATTACTGTGCTCAAACACTACAAAAGGCATTGTTGTTAGCTTTGCCAACCCCCTGTGGTTTTTTCATTGGCAGAGTTTGCAAATGGCTAAGCATGACCAAACCTCAAGCACTGAGACATGCTGAGCACTTACTAGACATTTTGGAATTAAAATGTAATAAAAAAACCCCAAACAATGTAACACTATGAAAGTTTTATACAAAGGAAGATTTGGAAAGAAAAAATAAATTGGGCTATAGCAAGAGAGGGAGTAACTCACAAGCAACTCGCCTTTTTTCACTCAATGCAACTTCTGCAGAATACAACTTCACCTGGAAATACTGGTTTATTTCTTTCCCCTACCCTACTACATAGCATATGGACGTTTTAAAATAAAATTCTTCAAAATTAAGGAGTCTAGAATGTTTTAAAAAAAAAAAAAAATCACACTTAAAATCCAACCCAGGTTTCCTAAGAGGGCCTATTTCACAGAGCTATTGTAAACAAAGCCATTGAATCTATGAAGGAAGAGAAGTGACTTTAAGTGTGCTTCAGTAGCACCTACTGAACTGTGTTTAAACTTAGTAGTTGACTACAGGATTCCTGGTTCCGTGCTGCCCTCCTCCCAGACAGCTAATCCTGTTTCCTCCGACCTGTCCCCTTGCCCCATTATTCTGTGGTGTCTGTGCAGAACGACCCCCCCTGCCCTGGCAATCATCTCAGAGTGTTTACAAGAGGGCAAAACCCCTTTGGTTCTCTTCCACAGGCCTTGAGGAGACAGGGATGGGCAACAGTCTCTTAATGCAATTCATTACATTCTTCATTAGACAAGGAAGTAATTCCACAGTTTTAAAATCAAATAATGTATTTCTTTCACTTCACTTTCACTTCCTTCTCTATATATCTTTCACTTCCTCTCCCACTGTCTCCCATATAGCCTTGCTCCTTAATAATAAATCTGTCACTAAACAAAAAAATCCCCACATAGCATGTGAAGGAGAAATTCCTGAACTCAACCCACACAATAAAGGCAAATATCTGAAGGAAAACTGACCAGAAGTTTGCTTTTGTCAGGTTTATGCAACATAAAAATTTTTATGCCCGCTACCAGTACAGGTTGCAATTTTAGCTTATGTCCCAGAAGACAAAAGCAAGCAACAGCAAATTGAAATGGTCTTCAGGAGAATAATCTAGTGAATAACTTTACTCCAAGCATGAAACTGTCCCGTCAAGCTTAGATATCTGAAAGCTTTGTTTATTCCACTTTGGATGTTAGCCTTACCCAAGATACTACCAATTTAACCTGATGAAAACATAAACTAAGCCCAGGACATGAAACAGGCAAGCAATTTTCTCTGTATTCCATCCACTGAATTTTGTGGATATTGCAGTTCAAAGCCGTCCAAGAAAAAAAAACCCACAACCCACAAACACACCAACTTGCTGTTTCTGCATACACCAAAGAGTTTAAGGACCTGTGTAGTCTGTACATACGAGGGGTGAATGCCACATTGCACACAGCTGTCCAGCATGCAAGTCATCTACAAATAATGCTACAGACATTTGGCTAAATGTGAAACAAATTTGTCAGGTTTTCTTTATCTGTAAAGTCAAAGCCAGTTTGTGTAACACAGATTTTATCCAGCAGAAAAAGCTGCATCATTGGAGCACTCTTGGTTCAAATGAGAGCAGGCTAATGGGAAGTGTCCTTCAGGAGACTTTTAAATGTCACCCCTGCAAGAACTCAATGAACATGGTCTCCTCCTGCACAAGGCTCAACACAATCTTGTTCATTTACAGACACGTTGAAGTTCAGCACAAAATTAAGAGCATTTGGTTTTCCAGACACTTGGAGTCATATGATCTGAAGCAAGATTTTTCAGACATAATATCAAAGACAAATATGTATTTTAAGCCTTTCCATCCCTCCTCAAAATGGCCACTAATCAGTTTGCACTTCTGAAAGCCTTATGGAAACACGTGAGTGATACTTACAGAAACATGCATCATCCATAGCAAGTTAGGAAATCCATTAATTATTGGTGCAAGGAATTCCAGGCACAAAAATATTGGGTTTTGTGGTGTTGGGGGTTTTTTAAAGCAAAATGACTTTTGGATGCAAAATGGTAGACAAACACTTATAACAAAAAAATCAAACAGACGAAACAAGTAAAGTTGATATTTCTTTCTGAAGAAATAGAAACCGTATAAAGACAATAAAGGACTGAATGTATCTTCTTTAGTAACACTTGCTTTAGTCAGTACATGCACTTAGGGCTGACTTTCAAGACCCAGTCCCAATTCTCAAAGTCTATTTTTTTTTAATGCAAAAACAGGCTCTCGACTGTTTCTTTTATAATACTAGTAAGACCCAAATGGTTAGCTGGAACAGC
Source organism: Chionis minor (assembly GCA_013398295.1). Classification (NCBI taxonomy): domain Eukaryota; kingdom Metazoa; phylum Chordata; class Aves; order Charadriiformes; family Chionidae; genus Chionis; species Chionis minor. Next base: position 1,806,838 of record VZSF01004217.1, on the reverse strand, counting down.
AACCTAAAGTTTCACTTACATCTGCAGACTTGTACCAGGTCATACCTGTACAGTTTCATTTCACTTTTCATTTTTTCCTTGAGTGCCACTCAACAGCATTGAGATTCCAAACTGACCTTTATCTTTACGCTAATAGCTTTTCTTATCAGCAGCAAAATCACTACATCTTCCACACAGCTGATCTGTCACTGTGTTTGGAATAATCCTTTACCCTAACATTTGGTGCTGACTATTAATAAATTAAGAACTAACAGCAAAATAATTACCCTTTCACCTAGGAAAACACTGGTGGCCACCACAGAACGCTCCGTCAGTGACACAGTGTTTTGCCCTGTATAATTGATGCCAAAGCGTAACAGAATACCGTTACGTTCTCTGCACTAGCTGTCACTTTCACACACATAGTATTTATCTCCATACTACGGCAGATGCAATAGTCTGCTGCAAGGGAGGGTTTTTTTGTTTATTAGAAACAACTTTACTTTTAGTGTCAAACTATTTTTTTTATTGTGACAAGAAAGATAGACTTTTTGAAAAGGCTGCAGACACTGGTGGTGTATAATACTATCTTACATTTCACATCCAGATAAAATTTGCACCTTCCAACACAAGCCAAAACATATTTGTTTCCAACTTGTATATATAATGTGGTAGGACTGAAAATTGGCAAATCTTTCTTATCTGTTAGCAGCAAATGCATCATAAATTATGGTACATAGAAAAATTCAGCATTTCACCTTGCATAAGCATATAATTCATAGAATACTGCAGATGAAGGAGCAGACATCTCTTCTCTCCACTACCAATAAATTAACCTCCAACTTTGTTTTATGCATCTGCCAGCACAGTGGTGAACTGAGGTGTTGCAGGCGCCATTGTGATGGACTAAGGAAATGCTAAGGTCTGTTGCTTTACCTCATCAATCTGGAACCCGAATGGAGCTTTCCCCGAAGGTTGCCTCCAAACACATTCCTGAGGAGCACTGACTGGTGACCAGAGTGGCTGGCTGGAAAAAAAACAAGTTGTGCAGCATAGTAACAGTGTTAACAGCTCTTCGCCAAGACATGCTACCTCTTTAAGGAAGTCTTTTCACTAGTAATGAGTAAGGGGCTGACCTGTCCTTGCAGCAGATAAAATATTCTGAAAACAAGACTTGGGTTTGTGGGGTTTGTGGTTTTTTTTTTTTTTTTTTAAACAGTGTGTTGTGGTTTGGCTGTTGTTTTTCCCCTGTGTGGAAGTTCCCACACACACATTGTTCATACCCTGATCAAAGTTAAGAATTAGACTACACATAGGGTAATACAATCAGTGAAGCTGCTTGGTCACTTTCTTAATACATGCAGTAGAAAATGCCATGAAAGGATATTCCTTCCACAGCGTTTAAGGTGCCAGATAGAACTAGCTAGCAAACATGGATTTTATTCTCAGCCTGCTCAGTGACCCTAAGGAGTACCTTCCTGCTTCACTTTCTTTTTTCCACAGCTTAGAAACAGCCACACTTGCTTTTTTGTAAAGCTAAGATATCTAGTAAGAAAAGAAAGATGTTAAAGAAGACAGTATAAATGTCACTATAAGAATTTTTTTTTAAACAACAAAAAGATTTAGCTGAGTTCTATCTACAACAGAGGCTAATAACAACTGTTATTTACAAAGTATAAATTAAACTATATAAACTGTCACTGAATTATCTAATTGACATTTTCTCCCTCCCAAATGCACTCCAGATTAAATACATATTCACAACGGCTCTTAAATCTTCAAACTATTTGTAACTCTCTTAAACATTGAAATAATGTATTTACATCAGGATTAATCATCACTATAATTTAATTAGCATTTGACAAGAATTGATTTGGCAGAACTTTTTCCCTTAAAAATAGGAAATGGCCATAAACCAGGGGAATGGCCATAAACTAAACACACTGTTTTTTCTCTCCATCTGCTTCTGGTAAGATGCATTCTTCAACTGCTAATTCAGTCAAGATCTCAGCTTCATTTATCCAGTTAATTAGAGTCAGATGCTGACAACATCAAGATTATAAATCAAATCTGGGCATGCAGGCAAAAAGAAAGCTGCTGCTAACGCCAATGTACATGTTTTGATTTCTTACAGACCTACATATGAAAGAAGAGGATAAACTAGTAGCACACTGGGAGCAGAATTACAATTAGATCCTGTAAAAGATGTACCTAAAACTTACATACTAAAGCACTAATCTTGTGAACATGTGGACCCTAAAGCCAGGTCTAGAACCCCACACTACTGCTAAGCTGCAGAGGAAACTGAAGTTTGGTCTCCTACTTTTAGATCACTGGCTTCAGCTAGCAGGATTCATATAAGAACTTACTTTCCATTTCTTTCAGTTGTGTTTCAGAAGACAGTGGGATTGAGCCTGTATGTTGTGGAGAGCCTGGTCACCCAACCACCCACCAGGAGCTCCCAGAGCATACCTGTCACATCCTCCATCTTGCATCCAGTCAGTCCTAAACACCCCAGACAAGTGAAAGTGAAAGGGGGGGCAGTTTGGAGCATGCAGAAATATGCAATTCTAGCCTCTGCAGAGCTTCAAAAAATCAAATGGAATATGCAGTCTAGACATAACTGGAATAAAGCAGCACATGTGCTGGCATTTTCGAGATCAGTTTTGTTCTTGAGAACCCATGCATTTACATATTTTTTGGAGGGCAGCAAGAAAATGTACATGATCCCATCTAATCTTTTTGTACATTTTTTATAATTACTCTAAGGGATCACATCTGTGTCACCAACAAAGAAAGCTAATCATAATTAATGCTGATTCAGAAACTAGAGAAGTACTACTACTGTAGTGCCTTCTACTTGTTATGTTTATGCTTAGATGGACCAAGAACTCTGAACAGATTGAGAATGCCACAATACTAAGAAAGCCTCAAAACTAAAGTGTTGTAGTATATAATTTTCCTCCCTGCAAAACAAAAAGCAAATAAACCAACCCTTAATTCTAAAGCCCAGAACAAGTTATTTCAGAGTGTAAAGATTAGAAACCCCAAGGGCCCTTTTAATATGAAACCATATAACAATGTTGAGTATCAGTTCTAAAATGATCTATATGCACAAAGCATACACATTGTTTAAGGATATATAGACTCCTGGGACACTCAGTTCAGCCTCAAACTACTGAAGTGTTTTCCCATCTTTGATAATATTCCATAAGGAAGATTGTATTCCTTTTCACTCCACTTTAGAAATAGTCAGTTAATTTAACTGACCAGCTACAACCCGTAGGCAATCAAAAATAATTTTTCAACAGTTTTCCAGGTAGCAAGGTGTTCATTTCAGTTATTCCTAGACTTGACAGAAATTCCTCTGCTCACAAAAATCTGCGCTATACAATGGCATTCCTCAACTTGTGTTCTCAATGTATCCTTTCTCAAGGTCTTGCAACTTTGCCACGTTTCAAGTCATACAGTATGGCCTCAACAATATTAACTTACCATAGTGTCAGCGAGGTACATTTTACTAACAGCCCTTCATCAGAAGCACAGGAACTGAACACCAGTTCCAGGACTCAGCATCAACATTTTTGTCTTTTGGGCATCGAACACAAGTTTTAGATACTCATCTAACAACAGAGCAATTCCAAATGCTATAATTTACAGGATCAGGAAGATCACAGCAAAGGGTTGTGAGACCATTTTAACTACATGTAGGTAACTCTGAGAGATTATATTGGATACCTGAAAAGAAATAAGCTTATCCAGAGCTAACATGCCTTGAAACAGCCAAAGCAGCAAAGAGCAGATTTACACAGGAAATTATAGTTTCATTTTAAGTGCCCCAATTCCATACTGATACCACATGGCACTCCCAGTCCATCTTTCCTGTTGGCAGAAATTCACTGTTTTTACTTAAAGAAACTTTAACAATCTCAGTCAGAAGCATCTTGGCAGTAATGATGAAAAACTCACCATTCATTCTGGCAGGTACCACAGCCATCTGTTGTTCATGTGCAGGACTTGACCAGCTCAAGCAAGACAATGAAAACAGCATCCAAGGTGAGGAACGCAGTCAAGAGCAGGCCAGGCAGGCATGACTGTCCTGAGAGTTGGCCACACTGGGTCCAGCACAATAAGACAACAAAAGACCAATCTGACCAGAGGAAAGAAAATGCAGTGGACTACAAATCTTGCCTTATCGGCAAGCCCCCACCTCCACAGAATCATAGAATCATTTAGGTTAAAGACCCTTAAGATCATCAAGTATTAAAAAACACTAAGCTTTGGAGAGAGTAGACATGAACATATAGATCCATATGAGCCAGTCTTCCCCTCCTGGAAAACTTGTCCCTAAGGATTGTAGAAGGTGGATGTCCTCCCACATTGTGAGCCAGTAGGGGTGTCCTGAACACTCAGATGAGATACAGCTTATGAACAGGTTACACATAAGTAATTGCAATTCTAAATGGAGGTCTGTCATCACCTCAGTCTCCAAGGCAATATTTCACAAAACAATAATAGAAACTGATGATGTAACTGATGATAGCCCAGACCGGTCCTTAGCACATTGCTTAATTTCACTCCATTGGTTACACCCAGAGCTGAAACAAAGCCTTACACTTAACTCATGTTTCCAAAACCTTATTGTTTCCTGGCTTTAGTAGGAAACAAATGCCTCAAACTATCTCTTGCTTTCAGTTACAAAAGCAAAAATCACAAATGATTTATCCTCAGCATATCCTTAACATTAAACCACAGTGGATGTTTCCAATGACCTCAAGTATTGCAGTTTTTTTGTGTTTTTGCTACAGCATGTGTGATCTACAAGTATCATCTGTAAGGATTTGGTCTGCACAGTATTCTACAAAACAGTGATTTTCTCAGAGCTGGACTCTCACTTTAGTAAGAGAGATCAAAAGTGTCCCACAATTAAAATAAACTTGAAGCAAACAGCTTTGTTTTGACCTGACTACATACGTTACACCAGCCAAGATGAGGGAAGAGAGGTAACCCTATTAAAAACTCTTATTTTCTTGCTGCAGCTATTTAGTTGGTCTTGGGTATCGTTAGTAAAGTGAATTACCAGATTTATGCCATTTGGGTTTCTATCGTTAAATAAAGATTTTTACACATTGAGCCATCAGTTATATGCCAAATGGGAAAATGTTTTCACATAAGCACTGCTCAAATATACACATTATCAGTCTGAACATGATTTTTGAACCTCTCAGGTATACATATACTTTACTTTTTACAAAAGCATAAAAGAGTTCTACATGTTTACTTCAAAAGCCTCACTCTTCCTTAAACTGAAATCTTAACTTCCATAGTGTTTGACAATTCACTCAGACTTCAAGATTTATCTGTTCTTTATATAACCTCTGTCTCATTTTTTTACCAGAGTACCAACCTAAGCTACAAACCGATATTCATTCCAAGCCAGCAAGTGATCTCATTTCATACACACATTCTCTGTCCGGGTCCAAGTCCCTACAAGGCGAGTATACAATGCAGCTTCCTGTGAAAGAAAACCTTGTCAGGCTGACAAGAAACTCAGATTAGACTTGGCAAAAGGTTCACAAAAACTTAGCCAAATTTGCTGTTTCTGATTTCTAATGACACCTAAAATCATGTTTGAGCCACTCCAGTTTTATGGATCATAATCCCAATGAAGCAAAAGCCTCTTTCTTTTCCAGACTGATTCCTTCCCACAGTACCATGAAACAACAAGGCGACAAGTGATCTGTAATAAATAAGTCCTTACTGAGGTGTTATAAGTATTACATATAAAACTACACTCTTATATAGATATTTAGCAACATCACAAGATCCAGAAAAAACCCACTGTAGTCATAATTCTCACAAAAATTCACAAATTAAAACCTTAATGCTCACAAAACTATACTGTTTCAAAAGTGATGATACTTCATGCAAACCAGAATACATTCTCCATGCAAAAGAAGAGGTCAACTTAATGCATGACTTACATGTATTACAATTCTCTACAGGAAAGAAACCTAAAAACCACAGAACGAGGTGCACAGTGGACAACAATTTAGAGTTAGTATTTAAAAATGCCTGGGGAAATCCATATATAAGTATATTCCTCCACAATGGTGAACTGGAATTTTGAGGAACATGAAAACAATCTAGTTACTGTTATTATGCTACTGAATTTAGCCTAATGGAGACAAGTTAAAAATACTTACAGCCCTGCTGGAACTAAGCTGAACTCATTCACTGCATTTTGCTTTTATATCCGTCTTTGTTAAATTGCAATACAATAAGGATTTGATAATATGAAAGGATTCTGGTTCCACATACCAGAGCCAAAACCGTCAGAACTTACTTAGGAAGGTTTAGTTGCAAAATCTCTGTTACTGCATGTTACTTTGTTGGGGCAGGAAATTGACTTGACTATGATTTTGCACTATTTACTCTTTTTACTTATTATGGCACCCTATTCTTTTGTGCTCTTACATTTTGCCTTCTTTTCCTTTAAAATGAAATTAAAGCTATCTAACTTGTACTGACCAGGACAGGGAAGAAGAGAAATCATCAAATTCTGGAACTCTAGATTGCAGCGTTTCCATAGTTTGAGACTCTTTCAGGGATCCAAGACAGAAGATTGACGATATATCAGCCTCCGCCAACTTAATTTCAGTAGGCTTACGTTATTTCCTTATACTTTGGTTGCTTTTCCAAGCAAACACAAGAGGGCACAGCTCTTGTACAATCTCAGGCTGTATTTGTATTCAGCATATGACAAATTAAAATCACTTCTTCCTACATGCAAAACATCCCCCTGTGGAAAGCTCACATGCCAAAATAAAGCAAAGCGTCAGACCAAAAATCTTATATGTATACACAATTTCAGCTACTAGATGAAAACTAAAATGCTGTAAGTGAAATAATGCAAGATTACCATTTGATAAAGGTAAACCAGGACCTCAAGAAGTAGTGTGTAGCATGTACAAGTTAAAATACGTATTTCAGAAAACCTGACACTGATTCAGTCAACATCTGAAAATTCTGAATATAAAGCATCCTGGAAAAGGAAATATGGAATGACTCAGGAAAAGCATCAGCCTGATAACAGGAGGCAACCAAAATGAAAATATAGGACTCCTCCCTGCATTACTCCTTAGAGGCTAAACTTATCAGACTGTTTTCAAAAGACCTGAGGTTGGTAGACTTACTACTTTCTGTGACCTGCAATAGTAAATCAGGTATTCCACTTAAATATAATATTTTGTGCTCCAACATAGTCCAAAGCAATTTTTGAAATTATAGTTATAAAAACTAGGTAATAGTCAGTAACAGAACTAGCCTTTTCTAGGTTAGAAAAAAAAATATCAAAAAACAAACTGTGTAGTGCAGGTAAGCAATACGTGTATGCAGAAGCTACATGCAAGCACCAACAAACTAATTGGAAGTCGGGTCCGACAAAAAAATACTGTTCAGGGTTGTCTATTAACACTGCAGTTGTCGACTCACAGCTCAAGCACCTTCTACAAATATTTTTCTCCTGCTGCAGAAACAGACAGGTAAAAACCACCAGGTATTTGGCCATCTCCTCACCCACCTGCAGTAAGACCCTGCACCAGTGAAAAACCCTGCCTTTGGCTGTGCAGCACCACACCGTCCGTGAGGCACAGAAGTCTGCATTCAAGTAGCTCCAGCCACAGACAAACCCCAATGTGGTGTGGAACCACCACAGCCTACCTCTCTAAACCAGTGGAACACCTCATTCCTAAAAGCAGAGCACCGATACTCTCAGCAGGCATGCTGTACCATTTTATGGAATTTGCCGGCACGCCTCTCTCTGGATCAGTTGGAATATTTACGGTATCACTCCTGCCTTCAGAGGAACCAAGCCCCTGAATTCACCTGCCCAAAGAAGAATGGTGCTCTTGCAACACATGGTAACGTTATCAGTAAAAGCAAGCAGCTCCTGCTTTTTGTGCGTATTGACAATCCAGCTAGGCAACAAACTGTTCTGTCCCCTTGGTTTAAAAGCACCTGTCTTCACGGGGAAGGTAAAGCATAAAGAAATCTGCTGTGAGGTCTGGATGAGAAAGATGCAGTCTGAAAAGCAGCTCACAAGAAACATGCAAATGAAAATAGAGGCTGACATCAACTCTACAGTGGAAATCTCTAAAAAGAACCATAGTATACAGGCATGATTAGAACACAGATTCAATACACATTCTGTAGCTTCTAGGATACACAACAAATACTAAGACAACTTCGGCTGTAAGATTTAAAACATGATTTAAATTCTTGGTCTTAGCATACTATTTTTCCCAAATAAATGCTTTGCTTTTGCTGTTAAAGTTTTGAAAAGCAGGAATTGGACTAAAGAGACACTTCTGCCAGAGCACTACTGCCAGTGAGAGATCAGACAGCATCATTCAGTTCATGACAGGACTTAAACATGGCAACGCTCAGCATTAAGGTGCTTGGATGTAAGTGCTCAGACAGGTCTGAAACTCCACCGTCCTTCTAGGTGAGGCTCTTCCTCACACCCCCAAAGCCCATGCTGCACGTCAGATGGCTATGTCAGTCTGCTGGGTATAGATGACTGGCTCACTTTTCTCTGAAAGTAAGCCCAGTGAAAACAACACCCTTTATCTAACAGTAATCAAAGCGCCCAAAAAGCGAGAAACACGAGAGTACAACCTCCTTGGTGAAAAGAGTTCAAAACACATTCCAGCTTCCATAAAACTGCCCTAACCACTAGACTGCAGGCAGCAGCACAGTTAAAGCATCCAACCCCTCTCGTACAATGGCACACCACGGAGCACACACAAGTTCTGATTATCAAAAACCAGTAGTCAGGTTCCTGCCTTACACACAACTTCTACCTGGCCTTCTTTTGTAGAAAGAGAAAAGAAGAGCAATTACAATGAACTAGAGGGTGGAGCAAAACCAAATCCTTTTATACAAAGCATGAATGAAAGAAAGTGTCCCTGTAATTCATGGCAAGAATGTCCCTAGTCATTATTTATCAGCACAACTACAGCCTCAGCTGCAAAGTCCATAACTTTAGAAAAAGGGCAAGCGTTCAACTACAGAACTATGCAGAAAATCACTACTGCTGTGTACTTTACAGCCAAATTTCTTTTAATGTATCAAACTATTTTACTAGGAAGGCACATTAGAGTTTGCACTTTTGCTCCTGGGATCTGAATAACATACTCTTTGCTGTGACTAAGGTAAGTTACACTAAGCAAGTAACAATTAGTAGCAAAAAAATAACATTTTCCTCCTCCTTTCTGAGTATTATTTATATTATCAAGTGCACTATGCCTGTTTGTCTTCTGTATAAAGACATAATTGAAAAATAAAATGGTTCTCCAGCTCAGGTAAAATCTATGAAAAACAGTAATAATATGTGCAGAACTGAGTGCAAAAAAAAAAAAAAGCAAGTTCATGAAAAGAGCACAAAAAGAGCACATGAAAAGAATAAGTACCTCACCACAACAGAAAGAATAGGCCACTGCTCCTGATTCTCATCAGGAGTGTACCATTTTAAGCAATATTATCTTCAAAATAAAAACCAGTTTCCAAAAATTAGAGCTCAAAATGAGGCACATGTTACTATTTCCTTTTGCCTACTGCAGTAGTATGATATAAATTTGTCTTAAAAGCAACGTTAATTTTTAATTCCTTTCAGAAGCGACCATTTCAAAAGTAGTAACAGGCTTTAAGAGAAAGCAAAGATCACATCAGTCTACATTAGTTTCTGGCTCCATTCTCTGAAATGCTATATGTTATCATGCACATGTTTGTTTTTATCTGTCAGTGTGGTTTATTGTTAGGGAAGTGTAGTATCAGCTGTCCCTTCCCAGCCATCAAAGCTACTTCATTAAAGTTAATAGTGTTTGACTTCCAGAGGATCTTTTACCAAGGTAACACAGAAAACTTCTGCTCATCGTTATTTTTCTAGCAGTAAAGACACTAATTGGACACAGTATCCCCTTTTAAAAAAAAAAATAAAATCCATTGCAAGCATTTAAGAATTCTTTTTGTCATTTACTAAGTTACTTCAGCTGTGAGCAACCAAGGTGTTAACAGCACACCATCAGATGACAGACCACATTGTATTAATGAATATCTGCCTTGGTTTGCAGAAGACCACTGGACAAAGGTTCCTATGCACCTGCGTTAATCTGCACTGCCTTGTGTCTAACATTTACCCCTTAACCACAGCAACTATTTGCGGTAACTGACACAAAACCTTTCGCAACACTCTGCCTCCAGCCCAGATGAACCCATTATAATAGTCAACTATGGAACATTTAAAGAATAGCACATTGATTTCATTAATAACTTCTGCTTGGTTTTAATTTAATTTAACAGAAGTTGAGAAGTGTTTGATAAGCTGCATAATTTTACACTTCCAAAAACGCATTCCTTTTTATGATACTGCCACTGGTATTTAGTCTCCTTGCATTTATATTCCTTCTCATCTCTGTTTTCTGCAAGATGCTGTAACTACATCTTATTTCAAGACTTTGGATCTTTCCGAATAACTGGGATTTTGGNATTCATTTTAATCAGAAATAAACAATTCTGTGGAAGTATATTATATTAATAAAAATTGTTAGTAATGCAGGAATATAACCAAACATCAAAACTTATGCTGAAAGATACTTCCATTTAAAAGCTGCTTATATAAACAAAATGTTGCTGCTTTAAATAAAAACCTGTTAATTTTCATAAAACCACTTAGAGTCTGAGCATATGGCATTTAATATAATGCACATCTATCCTATTAACAGTAAAAATGGAAAGACATAACACAATAATCAGAAACTTGTTCCTGTACAACCCAAGTTATCTTGACAATAACAAACCCCAGTAATCTTTAAAAAGATCAAGTCAGTTTCAGATATGTTTCAGGATATGGTCTGGCCTATTCACAAACATTTGTTAATTCTAACAAATGTTTATCATCAGCTGAAACACAAGAGGACCCAAGTTCAAATCAATTTTATAGTGAGATATGCTATAAAAATCTTGTGTACCTCAATAGCCTGTAGTAAACAAAATTAAAGAAATCTTTTATAAAGTATTAAGAAGCATCCAATCCCCTGAAAGACATTACAACAGAATACCATAAAAGAGACGATTCATCTAGTGCTTACAATTGTAAAATTAGTAAAGTTCCTGGTTTATAATAGATAGTTTTCCCATGCACACACCCCTTTAAATGTGAGGCATTTTTTGTCAGCCATTTTTACTTAAATAATCTCAGTACCATCTTTTCAATGTGTAAAAGTGCACCAAGACTATCCATGGCATCTAGGAATATATAAGGTCATTTAACTGCTAAATTGGTATTACTGAGGAATGAGACACTGAGGCAGGTATGTATATCCTTGGGGCATTTGACTATTTTAAAAAATAGTGTCTTTCTTAATATGCTCTTCATCTTAATAAGTATGTACATATGTGTGTATATAAAACTATTTTCTTTATCAGAAAATCACACCAATTGAACTGTACGTAATCAGAGTCCAGCAAACAACGTTTCATTCCGTAAAATCTGAGACATATTTACTTAATGATCCCCACCATGTGAAATTACTGAAGGAAACAAGTTTGAAAATAAGCCATCTACATATATTGCAACTATTAAGACTTTAAAAAAAAGTCCAAAAGAATATACTTTTAGACTATGCCTAGGAACACAAAGGTGCCCGAACAAAGCCCTTGGCAGCTAGCACAAGGGGGAGCAGTTGGGTAATATTAACAAGGCTGTGACCCGACTGGGGAAGAGTGAAGATGCAGGTTTACAGAACCTGCTCACAGGCTGCTTCAGCCAACTGCAGACACAACTGCTTTTCTGAAATTCCCCGATGTGCCCTCAAACGAGCACCCACTGAAAAAAAAAACAAAAGCTCACTTCGTCAAAACCACCTGCTCTAAACACACACTCCAAAACACAGCTTTGGCAATTTCACCATGCCGCCTGATGCAACGCTTGCAGCTGTTTTCTAAAAAGCAAAAAAAAAAGTCATTACAGCTGTAATCTGGTTGCTGTTTTTCCCTCAGTTGCAATACCAAAATGTTTGTGGGGAGGCAAGAACTTCAATACAATTATTTCATTTTGGTAACATAACAGCACTGCAAATCAAATGAATTACCAGACATCAAGGAGTGTCATTCATGAAATGCTCCTGCATTTCAAGTGTTGTAAGACAATACTAAATGTCAGATTTTCCTCCATTCTGAGGGAACTAGTAAATTGCAGCGGACATTGAAAGATACCAAAGCGAATTTGTAAGTCATTGGCCCTTGTGAACTTTGTTGTGTAACTGACAAGAGTGATCCTTCTGCAAAAATCTGGAAGGAGATCCTCAACCCAAGTTTGTTGTCAGAGTTTACTGTGATGTTCTTCCAGATTAAAACAGCTGCAGCACTTCCTGTGCTTGCTGTTTGGAAACCACCTTCTCCCATACCCAGGGCTGTGCGCTCTTTAGGACTCAGAAGCCTTCTAGTTTAATATTTGTAAAACACAGCGTTAAACACAACCACCTTCTGTCTGTGGCTAGCAGTCTTTGCTTTAGTTTAGCTACAGCTAAACGCTATTTCAAACAAAAGCTTAAAAAATAATTATCACAATAAGGTAAGTAACCTTTCACACTGAAGTATCAAATGTAAACAGATTTAAAAAAAAAATAATTAAAAGTTAAACTCACCAAACAAATAGATTTGAAGCAGTGAAGCAGGCAGTCAAGCATTTCTAATCCAGCACATCAACCAGTAACTGCTTTCTGTGTAACAGATATATTTCATAATTTATACTATTACCATATCTAAGTTTTCCTAACAACTCTGAGAAAGAAAACTGTAAAATATCAGGCAGAAAAATCCTCTATCCAGCAATTACACTTATTAGTATTTATTCCACTTTTTGGATAACTTTATAAAAGAAATTCATATGTGCAAAACCTCACCCAAATGACACAGAAGCCTGTGAGGCCTTCAGCAAGCTTATACCCTTCACTACACTACAATCCATCTATCTGCATTTGGAAAGCCACTAAAATACTAAAGCTTCATACTCAGGTGGGATAAATAATTTTAAAAAGCCCATACCTTTTTAAAAGGTACAATTTACAATTACCTTTATATAAGCTCCGTCAAAAATTAAAAGGATTATCACCTGAGTTAAACTTTAAAACTATTACTCTGCAACACCTGCAAAGCAACTTTTATCTCCCCAGAATCGCTGAAGGTAAATTTTACCAGCTGAGAAAAGCATAATCATCATTAAAAGAAATGCAAGAAAATCCCTTCAGCGCAGCAGAATCTGAACTGCAGGTCTAATAAATCAGCTGGTTAGTTTAATTATAAAGAGCGTATTTATAGTGGAATCACTCCAAAAACATTACAGATAGGCCAATTAGTCACAGTCTTCCCTCAGAATAAAGCGAACGAAAACTGTATTCCTTACTTCTGTAGGTTACATGAAGATTTTCATCTGGAAGGAAAAGTTTTTCTCATTTAAATCCACACTGTCCTTTTTCTTTTTTACTTACTGCACACTGTTGTTAACCGAAGGAAAGATTTAAGGGTTTTTAACCAAAGTATCTGTTGGAAGTTCCAAGTAAAGCCTTGACAGGGCCCAGCTTGCCAAGAACTGCGCTTTCTACCAGTAAGCAAGGAAACCTATCCAGCTTTTTTTTTTTTTTAAAGAAAAAAAGACATTTCCTTTGGAATTTATTTTCTCTTCTAATGATTCTGTATGCTGGCTGCCCAACATAAACACGCACCTTTCCCCAAGGACAGGGAAAAGCTCCGAGGGTCCCAGGGGTACTGTGGTGGCGGCAAGGCCCAGGCAGGCCCCCGGGCGGCCATTTTCTCCTCAGGACGCAGCCCCAGGCAAGGAGGCTCGGCCAGCGGGGTGTTCCTGGGCTGTGGCCCTGCCTCCACCTGTGGCACTGCTCCCCTTGTCGCCCACACATTGTTTCTTGGCTTTTTCCTGAGGAAGACCCAACGTTTTGTGCAGAAAAACCATCGCCTGCCGTGGGTACGGACCTGGGGCCTGAGGCGGGATGGGGAGCGCAGGCGCTGCTGCCAGAGAGGGCTGAGAAATGGCTGCGGGTGGAGGACAGGTCTTAACCTTTGAGTCTGTGTTTTAAGGGCAAGGGCAGTGTTTTTAGGCCTTGTGTTTGACCTCCATACATCAGGAAAATGCTATAATATGAAGAACTGTCCTTTTATTTTAAGGAACGATTTGTTCTAAATGCATGCATCACCAGTGTGATGAACTGATAGATAAATAAAATAAGCGTGGTCCCAACCATGCGCTATACACTTTTATTACACAGTACCCTGTACGTTGCACCGCAACAGCGCTCACTTGCTGAATCCAGTTCATACAATGGTGCTGACATCCCTGATGTGCTGACGAAGAGAAAAGACACTTGTTTTACCTGGTCTGGATGGTGAGAAGGTAGGTAGTCTCCATGCTGTCCCCTAATCCAAGACTAGTTTAGCCAACAGCACGAAGCCGATCTGTAGTACATGGTTATCTGAGGTTTTCTTCTCTATAAACTGTGTTGTATCACAGTGAAGGATTTGTACAATCTAATGAGAAAGCAGAGTATATCAAAGCAATCCCAGCTTTCATGGAATCATTAGCCCTGGGCAGGTTATTAAAAGGGCCCCTGGAGTGTAGTCATAAAAAGAGGGACGAATTTCAAAGGTAACTGAGCACAACAAATAGCCGAGCAGGAACAACTTCATGTAACTGCCAAGAGGAATATGGCTGACGCTCAAAAATTCAAAAAAAGCAGAAACATGATAAGAATAGAAAGGATGTTCATTTTCAAGCAGGAGATAAGATATGGATTAAAGTTCACTCTCAGAATAGTGCACAGAAAGATTTTACAGCTACACTAACACCAAACCAGAAGATTCCTTACCGGGTTATTTAAGTAATAGAGTAAGCTGTGGGATGTAAATCCTGACATACTTATCCTGGAGTTGTGGTAGAATTCAGTTTTTATATTCTCTATGTTTCCACCTCTGATTTTACCTACATGGATTAAATTTATTCATTCCTTTATGTTCTGTCATTTGTTTTTTAGCTCTCTTCTCAAGAAAAGGAAATAACCACAAAAAGGGTGGTAACCACGTAACTAATCTTTTACATACAAATGATATTAACTTACTTTCTTTTTTTCATTACATATATATAGTTTCAACCCATGTACATCTTGGCCTAACGATTGTCATTAGTTGATAAGTTGGACAAAGAGAGCTTGGGAAGGGAGAAAGGCTGGACAAGAGGGGTCAGCTCAAGGAAAGTGTGCCTCACTTTCTAACCAGCATGGCACATCCTGCAAAATTAACTGGAGAAGCAGCAAACAAATGGGTTGACAAGGCTTGTATCACTGGCAAAACAAGGCTGGGAAAAAGGACTGGGGACAGTATTAGTTAGGAAGGGACAGGCAAAGCTGTACATGGTTTTTAAGCTAAGGAAAGAAAGCTTAAGTAGAACAAAAATCTACTAGAGAAATTTGTGAAACTGTATTAAGTTTCTGTTAGACCTGGAGCAGTCTGCAAGTATACATTTAGCCGTCAAAAGAGATCTAGGACACTCCTGAAGTGTATAGTGTGAGTATGTTGAGTCCATTATTCAAAACAGGAATTAACATAAATGATCTCTAGCTGTTAGGAACCTGGTGCTGCAATTATAACTTGACTGAAGCATTGCAGATTCACAGACTGAGTCTCAGTTTCACCACCATTTTAGCTTCCTTCATATCCTTGGCCAAATCACTTGATCTTGACAGGTCTCTTTCTTCTGTAATACAGATCTGTTGGTAATAATTCCCTTTGCCCATTCTTTGCCCAAGCAGCCAATAAACAATTCTGAACAAGGAGAGCCTCTTGCACAAACGTGCTACAGTAATAAAAATAATAATTTCTGAGTTTTTTCAGACTGTAAATTCTTGGTTTACTAAGGAGAAATATCCAGGTTTGAAAGACCTGAAACGTTATTAATTATTATCTATGGGGATAAACGAGAATTCACTAGAAGTTCATTAGTCACCTTTTCAGGCTACAAAGATGTATTTGGTTAGTTATATGTGGAAAGGAAAAGCAGACTTTTCCAGTGCCCCTCTTGTGCTACTGTTCCTTTAATATTTTTCTCCCACTTTCTGCTTCACTTCTTTTTCCACGTTGCCTCTTATAGTTTGAATAACTTCCCATCTGCCACATGCCAAATCTCCTTTAGATCCTTCCTTAAAACCTACTTCCTTCACATAGCCTACTTATGCTGATATTTTCACCAAGACATCTACATTCATTCCCCATCTGAACTATTGTCCCATAAATCATATTTGTCTTGCTTAGATTGTCAGTGCTAAACATAAAGCATGTCCCGGACATTCTAGCAGTCATTCCTAGTCTGCTGCCGCATGAATGATAGCGGGGTCTTGTATCAATTTCTGTACATTTCCCAGCAGGACAGAGGAGAAAAAATAATTCAAGGAACTTCACAACAGCCCTCAAGGCTTGTCTGTATTGCACAGCTGGGAACAAACATTTCTTCCTCCTGTGAACTACAACTCACAACATTATTA
Organism: Chionis minor; assembly: GCA_013398295.1. Taxonomy (NCBI): domain Eukaryota; kingdom Metazoa; phylum Chordata; class Aves; order Charadriiformes; family Chionidae; genus Chionis; species Chionis minor. Next base: position 1,790,252 of record VZSF01004217.1, on the reverse strand, counting down.
GTTAACCAAAGGTTAAACATAAGTAACAAATGTTTGTTTCTATTACACCCGACAGTTCCTGACACAGACATCTCAGTAGATATTTAAACGTGCCTTTGTTCTTGGTTCTGGAAGTGAATTTTTCAAATGACACAGTAACTGAACCTGGATAGAAAGCATAATTATTAGTCCTTAACAGTCAATAACAAGATATGAATTGCTTAAAATTTGATGAGAAAGATCTGCGAACGGTTTTGAAAATTAATTTTGTCAGGTCATATTTAGTCAACAGCTCTCTATTTCAATTGTGAAGATTGATGTTTTTTCCATGAAACTAATGCCAAAACTTTGACTCACTGGAAATAAAACATTAGTTTAAAGAGCTACTCATTATCATTTGTTTTACAGTAAAAAATAAATTTCATGAATGAAGATATAAACCATTTTGTCACATAACAGAATGTCGGAGAAGACATGGAAGGTGACCTGTGTACAAATAGTTCATCCATCGTTGCCAAGTTCCCAACTACTGTAACACTTGCACAGCTGACAGAAAGAGAGAAGTTTCGCTTGCTTAGAGTGTTGACTTAGGTTAGCTTTCCTCTGTAAAATAGAGATTATAGTGCATACCTTACAGGAGTGTGGTGACAACTCTCATTTTTGTTACTCACAGTGTGCAGAAGACTCCCCTGTATGTTAACGCCCGCTGGCCTAATATCGGCACCAGCCTGGATGCATGCTCCGTGAGATCACCTGGGCCAAGACATCACCTTCATGCATGTGAGTAGAGATTTCTCATATGCATAGAAGCTTTCAGAAAGAACTGGCATAGGGCAAAGAGCTTGTACAGGTTGTAACTACAAAGTAAGGAGCATTTCTCATAAGTACCCCTGTACCTGCAGCACGTATTGATGCTTCTGTGAAAGACACTACGAGTAGATCTCAAGGTCACGTTCTTACCTGCAAAGACTTTATTCCCACAAGAAAGCAGCAAAACTTAGCAGGTTCCAAGCACTTCTGCCAAATGATGAGTGGAAATGGATGATGTCCAGCATCTTGCAGGAAGAATTCATGTTTGTTTGAAATCAAAATAGAAATCTTACTTTAGCATTGAAAAATCTGTATTAAATGTCTAAATGAGACAAGAAAAAAAAGGCAGGTTGTTGGGGTTTTTTTAACATACAATCATATTAACTGTCAGTGCTGGAGTATCAAAAAATCATACCAGGAATTCCTGCAAATCCTTAACTTTAAATTCTCCTTTATTTCCCAGAAAATGCCATGGACAGCAGTTGTTATCCTGTCATATATTCAGGAGGATATATCTCATTTTATATTGCATTTCAGGTTTTATTCTCCTTTTTGGTTTGGGACACGTTGTTTTGGTCAATTTTGCTCTCAGACCAGATTATTTTTTCAGATGTTTTTTTCTCTACAAAATATTTAGACTCATTCTTAACTTACTGAGACCTGGAACTGGTATTCTTGGCTTTCAGGGTGCTCTAAAATGACAAAGCTGGGAAAGCACTGGGAGACAGTGCCTTTGCAAGTGGGGACAGATGTTTTGCAAAGGCTGAGAAGCAAAGGAATCTGCAGCATTCCTAAACCCCAGTGCGTTTAATGCTCCTTGCTGTCTCTAAAATACCAATACTTTGATGTATGTCCCATTTCCTGGATTCACTAGCACTCTGAATTTTGGGATCTTTGCAGACTGTTTAAGTTTTCGCTTCTGAATATACATCCTATACATTTAGAAATACTGTATTTTCTGAAGAAACTAGCAGTGAAAATGTTGTTAAAGTAAAGGTAATTCAGAGCACATGTAAATAATCTGAAATGTATTTCCTCTATAAAAGCTGGTTTCTTCAAAGTTCCTAATGCTGGTCACGGTTTCGTGAACCTTGATTTTGGTTCTACAATAAAATACTTTGAAGAGGTTGTAATTTTTCAGAGGTCAGAGGAGTAGTTTTGGAAAGTAATATATATTCCTTTTAGAAAACAATACATTTTCAGTGTTCTCCCACTTGGCTTTTTAAAAACGGAAGCATTCAAAGTTTCTAGTTACCACGGATAAGTTGGGCATATATAAACCATTGTGGATTCTTATGCTGTCTGCCTCTTGTTCCACGTCCAAAAGTGCTCGGTTTGTAAACAGGAACCTCATCTTTCTCTACTGCCAGCTTTCCAAGCTCATTTGGATCTTAATATTTACCAGAGTGACTTTTCATGCTTTTCACGTTATCACAGACAGTAATTGTTCAGGTACATCTGTGAGAGCTCACCATCTTCATTTCAACCTCTCCACTTCCAATTCAGGAATGCACTTCAGCAAATCCATCATTTCTAAGCAGTGTGTAGACTACACACATATTCAGCAGTTTTCTGAATGGGAATGTTTTCTTATATATCGTACTGCTGAAACCTACTAAATAATTCTTGTCATGCAGCACAAGAAAGAATTATATCCAATCTTCTGAGTTAACTATTCTAGGAATAAGATAAATTTAAAAACAAAAAAAAAAAAAGAAAAGAAACCAAACACAAAGGAAATACGTTGTTTAGAAATAAAGTTGCTAGATACAACTGATTACTTCCTTGAACAAGCAATTTTAAATTGCCATTTCTGAAAGTGAGGCTGGACTTGAACACTTGAGTAGAAAACAGTTACCTGAATGCAGACAGTACAAAACTGGGAGTTAAGAATTAATTTTAAAGAGACTGCCTCAAGGAGACAGTAAGATTTTGTTAAATTACAAGCAATGTGCCAATAGTATGAACAGTAGTGAGTGACACTGTTGTTAGGAAACTGGCACTACTGGATACGGTGCACAGTTAAATCCCATCTGTGCTGTGTGTGAGGGAGAGTTCTAGTGCCTGGCCCATAGAGACGATGGTTACAATCAAGGAAGATACTGTTTACATTTCAGAAGTCTGCATATTTTTACAAAAATAACCATCATCGTCATCAGCTAATGCCAGCTCCACAGCATACGCAGTGATTCACCTCACGATTACAGCAAAGATTTTTAGGATCCATACTTCCACCCCTTTAAAGAGTGCCAATACTCAGAGTTCAGGAAAGTCAAAGCATTGTGTGTCCAAGGGATATCATACTGAGCACATTGTTAATTTCTTAATTCAATAAAATCTCCTTGGTTGAAGCTACTCAACACTGCCACAGGATTTCCAGTCTAGTAGTAAAGTTCAGAGCTGTTATCCCAGCAGTCCATTCTGGCTTGCTACATGACATAGAAAATATTTCTTGTGACTGATTAGTAATAGATTGTTTTTATAACAGTGTGTTTCTGTACACATGCCCTCCTCCAGTATCCCTTCCCTGTTCCCAGGACAGACACCAACTCAGTAGTCACAGACTACTATATTACATCAGAGAGCCACATTAAATCACTGCAGACACAATTATCTTTTGTATCCATCAAACCATGAAAGGTTACCTGAGTTACTAAAAAATTCCAGGCGTGTCTTCCTAATAAACAACAGTATAGTGATTAATTGCTAGAAGAATCTGGTGCTTTAGGATTAGCTTTTATTTGGAAAGTTTAACGTACTCATTCACCGGGCAACTGAACTCTCCACTTCTCACTTTCTCAGGTCACCTGCAAGTACTAAAGATTTATGTGAGCAAGAAATATTGTTACTTTTTAATGTGGCGATGTTTTTTTAAACAACATATCTCAGATAGAAATTTAGCCCCATGATGCATACAAAGAAAGAGATTTTGCCTTGAGAGGATTTGGTATGAACTGGGTCACAAAGGCAATTAAAAGTCGTAAACCAGATGTATTATGTCTGTTCTATCCTTTTCATTTGTGTCAACGGGTGAAATCGTAGCATGGTACGCCCTGGTTCATTTTGTCATTCTAAAGCTAGAAATGATGTAAACAAAAAAGCAGCTCTCATTTTTTTAATACTGTGAGAGATAGTAATTTTGTTCCACTTAAATCAATGATAAATTCAAAGCTGAAAATGCATGTGTGTTTTTGAAAGATTCTGATTCTGTAAAGTGCATTCCATAGTCTGGATTCACTTTAATTGTGATTAATTTGTTTTCTTCTATATCCCATAGTGCCCATATAGAGGATGAAACACATGTAAATAAATCACACCATTAACACTGTGTTTTCATTCACCTGTGGAATCCTCTATAAGAATTACTAGTGCATTTAAAATACACACTTTAACCTTTATGCGACTGAGCTGGGCTGAATATGCTTTCTGCTTCCATGGAAGATCAGTTTAAACACACTGAAATAAGTAAATCATGTATGTGGTTGCTCAGTAAGGAGTTACTCAAGTTAATTATATTTCTGTTGTTTTTGGCAAATAACTAATGCTACAATATTTACTTTAATAAGTTGAAGTAAGCTCCGAGCCTCTTTAAAATCGCACTCTCTGGAGTGCAAAAACTGTAAACACTGCAGAATGAGGATTTCACTTGAAAATAGATTCATTACTTATTTGCCAAACATCCTGCAAGTGGGGGAGGGTTTGCTATTCTCAGTAAGGTATCTTTATAGGTAATTGCCAGGAAACTTTTGCAATATCTTGGTGGCACTGAGAGGCTGGTGCCGTGGCATCGTTCCTAAATAAATGCTGTCTTTGAGAGCCCACCCATTGAGGGAGATGGAGTAAGAGTTTCTTTGCTACCATTAGGCACAGATCAGGGTGGAGATCACTACCTAGTAAGTTCATAAAACAAACTAGCTTACGCGTCCCCTTCACTGCTCTAATCCCAAGGAGCCACCATTTCTGGCTGCCCAGGAGATCTGAAATGTAGGATGCTGTCGTATAGAAGGGTTACCCCCATTCCCTCAGGTTTCCTGTTTTCCCTGGGGCACCAGTCCCTGAAGCAGAACTAAACAAAATGGGTAGAGATTTCCATGACTGCACCTCAAAAAGTTCACCTTATTAACCGTCTGTTTCTTTCTGCAAATGCATTGTTAGGGTCATATTTGTGCTCCCATCTTCACCTGTGCGACTTTCAGATTTATGCCTGATAGTTGTTTGCATTTTGGTGGGGGAAAAAATGCCGTATGTCGTCCCTAAATAGCTTACTTTCCTTAGCCAGACAGAAATGTGCCTGTAATTTGCTTTATACTGCCAATACTTTTTGAGAGAGGAAATTGTTGGGGCACTGGAAGTTATTTATTTTCCACTATATTTTATTAGGTTATTTCCTGTTTTGCTTCCTGTTCCTTTGCTCTGTCTAATTTGGCAGATTGATTTTCTTCTTGCACTTTCCTTCCTCTTAGTTTGTTCTCCCAGTCCCACTCACCATCTACTTGTCCGAATCTTCTGGCCATCAGTTGAATCTTAGAAAGTAGAGCCAGCCAAGGGTTTCAACATTGGAAACGTGGATAAAGCTTTTCAGCTAATTTAAACCTTCAGGCTTGCTATCAGAGTTACATCCAAATCTAGAAAACAGTCATATCCTCTGTAAATTTTTTTTTGTATATTTATTTTACGTTTTAATTTATTTTCCTCCAACTTACTCACCCCATCTTTATCTTGTCCCTATTCCTACTAAAGTCAGAGTTAGACCGGTCCAGTTATTCTACTTTCTATTCTAAGTATTATCAAGTTCCCAAAAACCCAGGCACCTCAGTAGTTTTTCAACATTTAGGCTGGGACTGGGAGAGCGCAAAATAACTGGGAAATAACACAACATTCCTGTACCACCTCATGAGTGTTGGGCAAAAAGGGACGTTTATTTGGGGTTACATAAGCTTACCTGGCCTAAGACCTTTATTGCTGAACACATTCACCTTCCTTCTCTGTTAATCTCAGTAAAGTATAATTATGTTAAAAACATTGACTTACAGGTGAGTACAGTATTAAACTTGGGCTTCCAGCTCCGCCTCTGCTCTGTACTGCATATTTTATTGTTGTGTTAGGAAATGAAAATTGCTCGTGAGACATGATGAAAATTAACCAGGTTTCTCTGAAGGTGAATTTTCCAATCTACTAGCTCACAAATTTCTAGTGAAATGCACTATGCTTCAGGAAACGAGTCCTTCTAAAGTTATGTGCCCCTCTAGACTGAGGTAAATTGAACAACATTAGATGCATCTATACCTTGGGAGAGAGATCATTAAGTTCAATTTGCAGAGAAATAGCTCCAAGGGATCTCGGGCTTATTCAGGCTAGCCAAAAGCCATAGCCAACACAGCAAAAATTCCAAAAATTGACATATTTAAGTTATTAATTTGAATTGCCAAATAGTCTTTAGACATATTATTACAGAGTCCTGAAGTGGAATTGCTCAGCGGTTAATTTTAGTCGTCTGCTGCGTCAACACGTGTTCAAGGAAGGCAGAAGTGTTGTGTTCTTCCTGCAGCACTTTATGATTTCTCTCTTATGAAAAACCAATGGAATTCGTATTTCTTTCAAACAAAGGCATTACTTTTTTCATAACTCTTCAAAATAAACAAAACTATTACAGAACACTATTGATTCAGTTCAATAGCACATAAAACAACTGGAGAAAAGAGACTTACCAAAAAATTATTACAAACCCCAAATGAGGAACGCTCATTTATTTTAATTATATATTTAGTAGTAACTGTGCACAAGCCATCAAAACTGGCAACTCCTAACACTGCTTTCCTAATCAGTTTCTAAAATGTTATCTAAGTTTCAGCATTTGTTAGCTAAGCACAAATTTGATAGCATTGAGGGGAAGCAATACACTCAAAAGAGATTACACAGACAAGAATATGCTGATACTAAAGGCAGTGAAAAAATATTTTTTATGCCAAGAAAGAAAAAAACTTAGGGTATGACCTGGAAATTTGAACACTTGAGGAACAAGGGTTCAGCATTTTTTATTTTTCATTTTTGGCACACTCTGTTCACTCCAATTTACTGCTCATGCATTTGGACACAGATTCAACTGTCTCCTGTATCCAAGGATAATGACCTACTGCTCCAGTGATTTAGTAAACCTCAACTCTGTGCAGCCACTCAATCAGTGATGGGCTAATCCCTTAATGGCCATTTGTGTCTTTCCAATGCATCCTAAAGAGTACTGCAACACTCCGATTCTGCTGAACGGAATTATGTGCACTTCTTCCACCCTCATTATCTTATCAGGTAGCTAATTCCCACAAATGATCACGCAGTTTCAAGTTTAAGATGAAATTGCAATTGAATCATAAATTTGTCACTCTCCAGACAGCTGCTAAGTCAGTAAAATCTTGATCAAGTGGGGATTAGTCACTGGATTGAACAATTAAGACCCGTGAGTGCATCTGGCCCTCTGTCAGAGACATGTTTATTGATAAAAAAAAATAGTTTATGTAGAGGTTTAAAATGTTATTAATTCTTAAGTGGGGCATAATCCTTTATCTAGTATATTGTGACACATAGCTAACTATCCCACTAATGTCTTGTTCTGCTCAATTGACTATTTAAACAGAATTAATCTTTTGAAATAATGATGACTGTGAGCCTTTATAAATTACCAGAGCAGAGTGCAGTGAGAGATGTTGTTTACAAAAATTGTTTGCTTCTGTGGCTTCTTCTCAGTCTATAAAGGGAAACAGCCTTTGAGATCACCACCTAGTTATGTTTTTATTAAAATGTTTGTATACATTAAGCACTATATTTCCTACGCAAGAGAAATATGTTTCCTGCGGAGAATTGACATATATGCACATCTCTGAGTCCTATTTTGAAAAAAAAATTAAGCCACAATGGGATACTGGAATGCTATTTTGCGCTGTTTGTTACATAATGGAACCAAATAAAGGAGATAAGCACTTCCCTCAAGTTAGTGACCCCTATCCAAAGTTTTCTTTAGTAGAGATTGTCCCCATTGTATCACGTATCCATGTTTTACCAGTATCTATTTTTATGGTAGGAAACAGTAGATCTCTGAAATGTGAAACGTGACTGTTCCGAGGCTGTAAAATTTACACCTTTCGTATTTTGAATATTGAGATAATTTCCTAACTACAGGTATAGATGGAGTGTTATTCTGGCTACTTCTATAATTCTTCAGTGGTGGAGTTTTCATTGTGTTGACAACTAGCTGTGAAGAACTCAGCACAGAGTAAAAGCCTCATTTCAGGCGTAGTACTAACATCAGCAATTTTTGTTCATCTTTGTTCTGACTGAGACTTCAACTAGCAAATTAAAGCTAAGTGATTTAAGGTTTCATTCACTAATGATACCATGAGTGTGTGCAGTCTTGTTACCTGACAGATTCAGTACCCACCAGGTCTGTAGCATGTAATCATTGACCAAGCTCTTCCAGTGTCACCAGGATCAGTTTTTCTGATTTATCTGGTGTAATGAAAAAAACCCCACAAAACAAAACAAAAAAAACCCAGCATTCCTGTATCCATAGATAAAAAAGTGATTTGCTTGCCTGATGGAAATCTCCGTGTTGTACTTGCTTGTTATGAAAATGATTCACTGGAATTACATCAGACAAAGGAGAAAATTGAACTTGCGTTTTCTGCAGCCCAAATGTTCTCATTCCATAGTGCTGAGCACAGGACTTCTTTTCTTAAGCAGTTCTGTACCCTTCAATCCCTTTGCTTTTCTCATAAGATACTGAAACAAAATATTCAGTTTGGGGTTTGAGAGAAATATTTTGTTTACATAGACGTTTTCAGCATTTTATTTCCTCCAAAACAGTCCCAAAAGATTAAATATAAATTAATCCAAATGAAATTGAAATTTGGGACAGATACCTAAGTTTGGCTGCCCATTTGATAAAACAATTCATACCCTTAATTAACTTAGCAATGTGCTGTATACTGCAATGCTTCAGAGTTCAAAGCCACATCAATATAATAACAATCCATTAACCACACACAAGAAACTAAGATGATTTAATGTTATGGAGGAAATTCATATGTCCTTGTAGTAATATAGCAGTGGTATTTTCCCTTGTACACTTACACTGAGCAGCACCAAATGCAATATTATATGCAATATACAAACATCATCACGTTTAGCTAGGTTAAGTGCTCACAGAGCTCAGCTGGAAATACAGGTATATACAATTTCAACAGTGCTTAATTACATGCTGTATCTTCAAATCACTCTTTATCCACCACTTGTTGCCAACTCCGTGTCTGGTGCAGCCTCTAAGTGTAGAAATGAAACCAAGTACGGTTGAAAAAGTCCTCAAGGAACAGTTTAGCCAGGCAGGTACTTCTACTTGTGGTATAAATATTGTCTGGATTTAGCACGGGAATATGGTGGAAAACTTTGAGTCTAAATTAACCATCTTCTGGGTTTTTTTGAGCAGAAAACCTCAAGAGAGTCCCAGCCATTTCACAGACATAACATTTCTGCAGCCCATCTCGCACGAGGAGGCCTCAGACTCTGGCTCCAACGGCTCGCTCATGCGAGCCAAAATTATGCCCTTGGAGTGACCTTTTGCAGAATCCCTGAAGTGCTTAATTCACACCCAACTGCAGTCTACAGCAGACAGGAGGGGAAGGTGCAGTCGCTGTTCAGCCAAAGGTAACGACCGCCACGGGCAGCGGTGAGGAGAGGTGGCCGTGTCCCTCAGGACCCACGGCTCCTCCTTTGGGCTCTGCCCAGGGCAGCACGGGCACCCATGGCTGGCGTGGGGGGTGTTTGGGGCTGAGCCACTTACACCTGCTGGAGCTGGAACATTTTCATTTGTATTCACCATGGCAAGTTCTCCCTCAGTATCACACCCTATGTTCTTTGTCAAATCACAGCTGAAGGGCCTCTTGCTCAAGGAACGCAGCTCAAATTCCTCTGACAACCAGGCTGGATTAGGGTGATTCACTTGATGAATCAGACAGAACATGCCCTAAACTAGCCATTGCTTTTCCATGCTGCTCAGAAGCATAATTTTGTAAATACTCTAAAATCCTACACTCATGGGTCACAGCCATTTCGTTTTGCCCTTGCCTGTGGCTGATTAATGCAAATTAAATTTCATGCCAGTCAGCTCAAGCAATCTGCACAGTGCACAGAAATCCAGAGTTTCCACTAGAAGGTAAAATTGTTTTCACCAGTTACTAATGTTTTCAGAAAAGGTCAGAATTCTAAGTGCACTGATATCAAAGAGAAGAATTAAAAAAATCAATCACAATAATCTTTGATTTAAAGTACAATTGGAAAATTCAGATGGGTTACTTATGATTATTTTTTTTCTGAGTTCAGTATATGTCTGAATAAAACCATTTTAAATGTAAAACAATAACCCTGCCTTTAAAGATGGATCTCTGCAAAAAGAGCCAGGAATGCACTACGCTGTTTCCAGCAAATGGCCAAGTTAAACAACACACAGTGACAAAATTTCCCCTGACTAAAACCAATGTTATACATTTCATGACTATTCACTATGTTGCTCCTAAAGTGACTTCACGCTTTGCGCCAGTATTTCAACTGGGTCTCAAGATTAGCTCACCTGTATCTTCTAACATTTAAACATTCATTCCAGGCAGAGAGGGGAAGTTAAAAAAAAAAACCCAAAAAAAAAAAAAAAGGAAAAAACCCCACCCTGCTCTAGGTTTCTCTGTCACCTGAAATTTTATTCTACTTCAATAATATCCTAATCTTGTAGTGATAAATAAAAAATCACGTATCAGAGGTACTGGAATCCAGCTGAACTACATGATAGAAAGAATATAACCTTCCTGTAGTCTTGATATCAATGTGACAGAACATCCTCTAACTGGATACTCGTAACTGGGATACTAAAGTTGGAATAATCAGTGGGTTTTGAACCTAATCCAGTAATTTTGGGTCAGGTAGAAGTCTGACTCATTAACTTCAGGAACATGGAGCTTTTCTAAGAGCTTTAAGATTGCAGATTCAGCAGAGGTTCATGCTATTAGAAGTGCATTACATTATATTACATTATATTACATTTATTAACAAGGGAGATTAATGTTTTAACTGGCTGGTCTCAAAATTCATAGTTAATTGTGAAATTCAGAGTCTTTAGTGTTTTTTGGTTCCCTATGGTACCCAGTTCCAATAAATACTCCAGTGCCATTAGAAATTATATTGCGTAAGTCGCTATTAAACAAAATGTTTCAAGATGTAAACCCTTAAAAAGAGCAGTACATGTTTTGCTGAAGCCGTCCCCCAAAAATTGGTTTCGGTCAATCCAATTTTTTTATATGATTTTGGATATCTAGACTGTACAAAACTTTTTGTAATCTAATTATGTGAAACAAAATAGCACATCAAAGGAAAAAAATGTGAGCTCTAGAGGCTCTTCACTAAGAAAAATTCACTTTTTTTTTTTTTGACATTCTTTAATGAAGAATTTTAGCTCTCTCCAAAGTGCTCAAGAAAATATTTGTTCTCTAGGCAAATGTCACCTATCTATGAGGTTTAAAATGTTGTAGTTTTAAGGCAAGTATTGCTGAATAGCTAAATAACGCTATCAGCTAAAATATAATAATATTGATATATAAAATATAATAATAAATAACTGTCAGCTGCTTCATGTTTGCCATTGTGGATGTGGAACCTTCTCCTGTCAGGTGACCATTTTTAATTTAGCCCAAGCTCATCATAAAATATTTGGCTGGATGATCGGCGATTGATGTGAAGGGAGCCTGGGGACTTCGGTCCAGTTTCTGGTGGCTGCATTCTCCACGTGCACGGCCACAAAGCACGAAAGCCAAAGACTGGGAGGACAGGAAGAGCAACCTGCTACCTCCCCACAGGGTGCAAGCGTAGGAGTCTCCAGTTTGGATCTGAAGTACGGTGGTAAAGGCCTGAAGTGAAAAGTACATGGCTGCTGCCCAGTCTCTCAGCGTTGCGTAGCTAAAAGCAAGGCTCTGTTGCTCGGGGCAGGAATATTTCCCCATCAGTGCGCTCATTCATTTTTTTGCCTTTAATAGTTAATAATTTGTTAAGGACACAATGGCAAAGTCTTCAGTGTTCGATCCAGCTTTAGAAAAGTGGGAGATTCTGAAAGACTTAACTATTAGACCCGTGTGTGGTAGATGAGAGCTAACGGGTTAAAAACCCCTAATCACGGGCAGCCATCAAGCGGCAGAGAGTAGCAAACATACTGGACACAAACAGGTGATAAAAGGCGATAAGAGAGATGACAAAATTAAGAAAATAAAGAACACTGTTATGAAGATTTATAGATCAGCTAAAGCAGAGCAAAATAAATGATAACAAACACTGATAAAAAAGAAATGGGGCATCAGCCATATAAACACGCAGGAAACTTCAATGCTTCTGTATAGTACTATGACACTGCTTTGTTTACACCAGCATTGACCTTTTGCTCCCAAAGAAGTTTATTAACCATCTTGGTCTTTCTTTGTGTTGCTTTACTCATCAAGAGAAAGTTGTACAGGGCTGATTCTGATGAATGGCTTTTTCAGAAAGTCAAGTTATCCTTGACTAGATGCAGATGGCCTAGTAAAAAATGAATGCTGCCAGCAGACATTGTCTTTATCAGTAGTAAAAGTTCAGCAGGGACTAGACTTCCTCATCTCTGGCCAGAGAAATCCAGCCTTCTGTTTCAGCACCATATCACATATTGTCCTAATGAATTCTTGTAACACACTGCAGCCCAGATAAATACGCTTATATTAATGTTTTTTGGCAGTCTGGGGCATGGTACAGAATTGACACAAGTGTTTGGATTCTGCCTGCAGCAGACACTAGGAATTTATACAGCTGAGAAATATTGGACTGTTGTTAGGTTGGTTGTCCCGTGTGATGACTTTCAGTATTGCAAACTGCAGTGCATCCTCCCCAGCCCAGCTTCGCAAAGGGGCAGCCTGCAGCAAGCCCCGCTGAAGTCCCGCAGCGCAGAGCAGGCTGAGGAAGCGGCTCGGTCACTAGAAGGTTTAATTCACTCCACAACAGTCCAAAAATTACTTTGAGATCTGTATTTCGGGTGGTCCAGTGGCCTTTCACCAGGGCAATATCCATTGCAGGCAGTTCAAATCCTGATGCCACGTGACCTTTCCTTTCACTGATTCTCTATTAATTCTCCCTTCTAATAACAGAAACATTCATCTCCGCGCTTCTGAGGTAAGGAGCAGTGAGTGATTTACAGCACACCTCTCTTCAGAGCGTGACGTGCTGTCCTAGGCAGCCTCAAGGACAGTAGGAGTTTGCCCTTTGAAGGATGCCCCAGGCAAACGCGGCTTTAAAACTCTGTAATTCTCGGTAGCTACCCAGATCCACTTGGATAAACGCTGTGATTACAATAGCAGTGCAGTACTGCACTAAGGCTACTGAACTACATTTTGAGTTGTATTACTTTATAGTCTTCAGCTCTGACTGCTGCTTTGTAAGTCCTGTAACTTTCTGCTGCAAGTTAGGAAATCCCTCCGGCCGCAGCAGGCGGCTTGGCTGGATCGCATTCCCAGAACCCTGCTTGTCCGAAAAGCAAGCAAAGCCTCATGGCTGAGCCGTCTAGTGGCTGAGAGTGAAATAGCTCCCAGCTCTTTGTTGGGCTGGCGTGCATGCCATACAGTAGATAAAAACCTCTGTATGGCCTATAAAAACCTTTACTGTGCAGGTAGACCGATAACTTAACCTAAAAACCTCAGCAATACAGTTAAAAATGTCAGAGACCTTCCTGGGAGGAAACATTAAGCAGAAGTGATTATTGTATGAGTAGAGCATGTGCACAAGGACACACCGTTTCCCAACAAACTCCGGGGCAGGATTTTTTCTGGGCAGTGAGGTTACTTTTTTTTTTCACCCTAGTTATGTTTTTCCACGTTTCATTCAAATGAATAGGAGTTCTGTGGCATGACTCAGATGAGAATGGGCCATAAAAAGAAACAGCCTGAGAATAAATACCATTGTATTTCTCTCCTGCACCTCCATACTGAAGTCCCTCGATGCCCTGTGCCGTTTTTTTTTTAATCCCCTTGCACCAAAAGGGCTTTTTTGATGCTGGGAAAGGACAACTAGTTTTATATTAGATTTATCTAGTCATTCAAGCCAGGATGACCAGCCAGGTCTTTCCACAACTGCTCAGCTTCTTTTTGCAGATTAAGATGTCGGTTCTGCCAGAGTTCATCAGAACAAAACTAGTCTGTTTCACATAAAAAACAGTGATGCTATTAAATTATATTTATACCTATGAGATAGGCATTCAGCCACCAGGAATAGAAAAGCCCTGCCTGGGACTATATACTTTCTCATTCAAGATTTTCAGTGCCTTTCAATACTTGTCTTTTAAAGCCTTGTCTGTGCCTTGCAGCCTCTTCGGGGCAGAGTCTTCCTGCTGCTCATTGTTCCTACAGCACCTGGCGCAAGATCTGTCCATGTTACGTGTGTCTTCTAGGAGAACAGACCATCCTCACTGCTCAGAGCCCTTTGAGGTCTCAAAGCCAACTTTTTTAGCAGCAGAAGCTGGCATTTGTGTTTGGATTGCAATCTATATAGAAAACGGTACTTTATTTATTTGACGCTCTGGCTTACTTTCAGCAGGCGTGCTGGGCTTGGTTCCCTCACCACCATCATTTAAGAACCTTACTGCGCTGGTGGAGCCACATCTGCTCATCGGTGCAGATGTGGCCAAACTGAGCGCTTAGAACTAGGCTTCATCATGCTGCTATTTGAAGACGCAGAAGTTCTGCCAGCTTTTTTTATGGGAATCGACACAGGCTGTGCTGACAACATGAAACTATGCAAGCCTTCCTACAAGCAGAGAAGAACATAACCTTTGTATATTTTGTCTTTGCCTCATCTGAATCATATTCTAGCCAACCCTGTTCTTTCCGATATTACAAGTAGTCGTTCATGAAAAACGGAAAAAAAAAAAAAAGATTTTTTTTTTTCTGGTTTGGTTTTTTTTTTGTGTCTGTCTCTTCCTGTGCTTTGCACTGGTAACTTGTAAGAAGACAAGCTGCTCGGGTAGAAGTTCTTCAAAAAACTGAAGAAGTTCTTCAAAAAACTTATGAGCAAGTCCGTCAGGGCACCTCACTAGTGAAACCAAGGGCAGCGCTTACGCCCAGTGCACCGAGAGCACACTGTTTCCGTCTGCCAGGCTCACCTTCCTTTCAAATTGCTCTGGCAGTTTCCCTTCCTCCCTCCCAGGACACTGCTGACAGCCCTGGTAAGTCTCCCCCGAACGCCGAGAGCCACACTGATCCTCTACTGAGCAACTGGGGCTCCGAGCAGCCTCTGAGGCTATTGGCCCACCACTGTCCTCTGGGTTTATCTCAACTCTACCCCCGGTTTTGTCACTGTATCCTTCAATCCCCTCTCTCCCCATAAAAGTGTCTAGCTGTCTCTTAAACTCACTTTACCATTTGCTTCTTTGACCTCACTTGGCAACTTATCCTTGTGTTTATTATTTGAGGTGGAATAGTTCTGGCTACATTCCTGGTTTTACTCTTAATTGTCTAATTTTTAGAATGGTGTCAGTGGGGTTGGGATTTCAGTTTGGGCTTTTTTTAACTCATCAGTCTTGTGACCAGGTCTTCTGTTTCATTAGGCTCCTTCGTGTCATCAGGAGTTCCAATAACTAAAAGAATCCTAATGAATTTTTTATTGGATCTTCCCAAATATCGCAGCTGGGCTTTCTTGTCCATTAGTGCCATTCTGAACTGCATACACTGGCTTTAATTACTTGTTTGTTAATTGGAGGGGAGGGAGGGGGGAGGAGGATTTTCCCCAAGCAAGAAGGAGTTCCCCGGCTGAAAAGCTGAGTGATTCTCCCTGCACATTCTTGCCCCAGGGGGAAGGTACAAGCAGGTCTGGGCAGTAGAACTTCTTCACGTCCTCTGGCAGCACATCTCTGCCTGCTGGTTGCCCTTGTGTACCCACCTCAGACTAGGTCCAGGCACCTCTGAGGTGTGGGGCTGCAAGAACCTTCTCAGAGCCCCTCAAGCCACTCCAGAGCCTTGTCGGGCTTTTGGACAAGGCGCTGGGAGCAGCCTGCTTACCATGTTGGGTTTGCTGTCAGGTCACACTGATGGCAGGAAAAGACTGCACGTGATGAGGTTTTCTCAGTGCCTGGCTGGGGAAAGGGAAGGAGGAAGCAACACCGGTTGAAGACACCTACCTGCATCTTCAGGAACTGTTCCCTGTTGCTGTAAGGCTGGTTGGTGGAGCAGTGAAATGAATCCTACTGACATCCTGAAACAGATAGGCCCGGTTGGAGTGGCTTCTAAAATGAACAACTCGCCTACCCCACCATGGAAAGGGAAGCAAAGAGAAATAACTTCCTTTGAAAGTCCTGTCCCCCCGCCTCCCCTTGCCTTAGAGGAATCGGCCCCTGTCTGGAGGATGGACTGCCTTCGGGTTGCCTGATTGCACCAAGAGAACATCTCTGCACCTCCTGTTCGGTCAGTGCATATTCCTTAAGGAATATGACACGCATCGGAAGCAGACCACCTGGTCACAGCTCAGGCACGTTAGCTTTCATGTTTTCCTAGAGCAGAAGGGACACTTTGTTGGATTCACCTACCTTGAAAAAACCGGTGCAAGCAAACCCTAGAATCCACCTGACAGCATGAGAGAGAGAAGAGATGACGTCCCCCTTCCTACCCAACGTATCTTGTGCATCACGAAGTGACAAGAAAAAGTAGAAGTGTTATGTATAAAATGTATCTGTCTATATCATTAACATTCTCCATTCTGGGGGGCTATGAAACCTACGGGACAGGAATAATGTGCCAATCACAGCAAGACATTAACCATCAGCCAAAATAGCACCGTTCACTATTTTCAGTTTAAGAACAGAGGGCAGAGGCATAAAAGACTTGCTCAATTAATCGTGGGATTGAAAATTTTCCAGAGAGCTAAGGATACTTGTAAGATATAATAGAGTGCAGCCCCCTCATCTTTCATATAGAGGTCAAGCTCACAGAAACTCGGCCTGCTGAGCAGTTTCTGCTTGCTGCAAAATAAGGAATTGCATGCTGCAAGAACCAGCGTCCAGGGGCTGCTGCTGAGAAATTCACGTAGTAAAGCGCTTCAGTAAAGGTGGCTTACCTTGCTGGTAGGATCCTGAAAACAGGGAAATGAAAGGGAGAGAGGTAAAACGCCTCTCATGACAAAGACCGTAAAATAACTAGGAATAAAAATAAAAATAATCTTGTAAACATTTACCATTGTCTTCACTGTACTCGGCGGGCTGGGGGATGCAATGATCATCAACCAGCAGTAAGTACTTTCATCGAAAAAGTGGCGACAGCAAAACCAAAAGGACATGCTCTGTCACTCATCGAGCCACACTGTTTTTCGTAGCCGTCTACCGTTATTATTTGGCATGCAATTCACTGAGCAGCAAAACCATGGCTGTAGTTATTTACAGGTCACTGGAAGTCTGGCCTGTGCTGCAGCCGAGTTTTGGTTGTATTTCACAAAAGATAGCTTTATTTATGTTTGACTAATGCAGGCACAACTGGAGGCTGATTTTTCTTTTTTTGGCTTTTAGTATAAACACTCGTGGCAGCTCTCTATTTTGGGTACGGACTGAAAAACAGATTGTTTTGTAGTTGCAGAAGACTGCTGGGTAAATCAGAAGACATTGTTATTGCGACTGAACTTTTCTCTCAAGAAAGCAGGAGGAGTTGCTTTATTTTTTAATTCCGTGCAGTTTTATGTACACCATTCGCTCCAAATATTTGATGTTTGCCACACTTGTTATGAGTTTCTCCAGAGAGATGCTGTCTTTTGGCAGCAAAAGATAAAGTTGACTGATACAAATGAGTCACAGTACCCCAACAGTAATTAACAGTGATGCAATACCCATGCGAAAAAGAGGACTTGAAGAATTAACTGTTGAGTTTTCTTGACGATGCAGCTGCACTTTAAGAGAGAAAGCTCAACCCATCATAGAACTCCATTGTGTACATTAGAGAAAAAAGCTTGGCAAGATACATTAAAGATTTTTGCTAAAGAGATACAAATATTTTGCAAGGTCAAAGGGCGCTGAGGCAGGCTGTGCTTACTTCCAAAGAAAAGTAGGCAGTATGACAAAGAAACAGTAATATTTTTTTATCTTCGTTTTCACACTTCATCATCTAAGAAAGACTGTCTTTTTCAACCTGCTGAACTGATTTAAGCCACCCCAACTCTAAGTTAACTTTTACTTAAAAGTCAGGCTATGACATCCTAATCTAAGAAGTTATCTGTCCTTATGGTTTCAGCACAGTTCTACAGAAGGCCAGTACTGCTATTTATAAACTGGATTTTGCTATTCTCTAGTGTTCTTATACACATCTTACAGGTCGAAAGGAAAGGAATAGCTTGGTAAGAAGACGAACGATTGAAGCAACTGTTTTATAGCACAATATGAAACTTGACACTGTTTTCTGCTGCCAGTATGATTCCCAAGTGAGATGGATAAATTGTGGTCAAGACCTGGACAGGTTAACTAGTGGTCATCAGTGCTGGTGGTACCTTTATATACAAAAAAAAAAAATGGATACTATTGGACAGGGCATTTGAAATTTAATACCAGACATGAAACAAGACATCTGTTGGACTCTCATTTGTTTCTCTTTGAATGGGCTTTAATTGAAAGCTCAGTGAAAAATGCAGGTTACATTCTTAGTGTTATCAATAGTTGGTAACAGCAACAACATCAGAACAGTGATGCATCTAATATTTATACACTTTCTAATTTTAGATGCCTAAGAGCAATACATTATCAGATATATATATACACACAATTTCAAGCAATTAAAAGTAAATAATAAACCCCTCCTCCCAAAACCCTGAAACAATATATTTCCTTACACTAATAATGTCTTTTTCACATATACTTGACAAAGAGTCTTTTTAAGTTACTTATCTTAAGA
Source organism: Chionis minor (assembly GCA_013398295.1). Lineage (NCBI taxonomy): Eukaryota > Metazoa > Chordata > Aves > Charadriiformes > Chionidae > Chionis > Chionis minor. The sequence goes on along the minus strand of VZSF01004217.1, from coordinate 1,771,503 downwards.
GTAATCTGTTAATGGAGAACCTGGACCAGCCCCATTAAAAGTTCAGTTTTAAGTTTATACAGCTTGCTAGCCACATAACCAGTGTGGCTTTACATTGTAAACAAATCCCAAATGTCTACAATGATTGGAATTAGTTTTGTGTAAAAGAGATCTATGCATCTCACGATAGAATAAATTTAAACCAATACATTAAAAAGAGAGAGAGAGAGAGAAAAGGAGAGAGTTATTTGACAAACAAAACAGTTTTGGGGGATCGATTATGTGATTCTTTAAAAAACAAGTTAACTTAATAGTAAGATTCTTGGTTTCTACCCAGAGAGGCTCTGGTTCATCTACCTTTAGCTGCTCTAGAAATACGGTCTTTAAAAAAAGGTTTGATCTGCGAAATTCAAAAGCAGAGCTTTGAACTTTAAAAGCTTGCCCTTTGGCAGGACAAGTACAAAGTTTACCAAAGTATCTTCAGTGATTGTTCTGTCTCATGTTATGAGGATAGCCGGAAACCTCAGCATATGCACGGATGCAGCAAGCGTGAAGCTTACCTTCAACAGGGAGGAGTCACCCTACACACTGCAGGACTTAGAAAGGTACAACAAAGTGTACCTAGAAAAGTTCAAGTGAAAATAAAACCAGAAAACTGGAGACAGATGTGTAAGGTAAGCATAGGTTATCGTAATCTTGAAACTCTGGCAATCTTGCCTACTTTTTAACAAAATTACAAATAGAAATCTCTTGAACTTATTGAATAGGAACTTGTGTAAGTCCAAATGGAAGACAAGGCTGAGCAGAATCCTACGGTTTAGTTAACTTGTGTCAAATAGGATGCGAAGACAGCTGCAGCTTTCTGACAGAGGTGATCGAAGATGGCTGATAAAGTTTGCAGTAGCTCATAATGTCCCATCTGGTTTATTCACTTGTTTGAACTGTCTAAAGGGCCAACTGCAGTTTAGTCATGTTCCTCTGGTGCATGTTGTGATGACGAACTAATTCATCAGACCTGGCAAATTTTTTTTGACAGCTGGGCCACCGGCAACTGAAAGGCTTTTCACCTGTTAACGAAACACCCTGTTATTAAGTGGGCATAGAGCTCGCCTGAGACACTCCTATTTGTTTTCTTTCTGCAGGGTTGTGAGGAGCCGGGCAGAGCGCCTGTCAGGAGGAAAGGCATCCCGGGCTGTCCCGAGAGGGTGCGGGAGCGCCCTCAATTCCCGCTCACATCAGCACTCACTGCTTTCTTACATCTCCCGCAGCTGATGTTTAACCACAGCCTTTTCCGATGACGTAGAACATTTTGCAGCAGTTCACTCCTGAAGACAGGCCCTTGCTGAACACCGTGTCGCCAAGTCTATGCTACGCTCAGCTCACAAACAAACCATTTTAAAAGTCACTCTGGCATTCGCACAAGCTTCAGTCACGCCTTGGACTGCGGTGCAGACAAACTGTTAGTCACTGTGAAAATTGTCAGTGACGATTTAGAGCACGACCTCAAGTCAAGGAGAGTTTTTCCAGCTAGTTCAGTGAGTTTTGGCTGAAGTTCTTTGAAACTGGTGAGTGTAAGTGCATATAGTAGAAGCGACAGGGTTCAGCATGAAGTTTGCCGAGCCAGACCGAAAGTTTCCCACTACTACGGGAGATCTTAAAGGCTCAAAATATTCGGTATTTTTCTAACGTTCCCATGAGTTTAATATTCACTAAAAATGACCCCAAGCAAGGCACATTCAATTTTAACAAGAAACACCATCATCTTTTTACAGTTTAATCTGGTCCCTCGATTTTCTACAAAGTTTAAGTGCAATTTCAGGCCGTGTTTCTAATGCCGCTGGAATGCTGATGGAATGCTTTCATTAGCTCAGGGTAGTGCCCAGTGACTCATGTTTCTTTTAGAATTGCATTTTCTCCTCCCCCCCCAAAAAAAAACCCAAAAAACAAAAGAAATGAAATATTTTAAGGTAGGTTCAGCTCTGGGGCTGGGCTCTTCAGTGCTGTCTACACACCTCGTACTCTCCAGCTCAAGACACACTGGGGTGGTACAAGCTCACCCAGACATCTTCTCCTCTTCTTTGCCTCACACTTTGTGCATGTCACAAACATCTAAATTCAGACAAAAGGGGATCTGGGATTGGCATAAATGTGTATTTCTGTTTGCAAAATCCTGTGCAATATATTTGCGGGGAGAGGGGGATAGGGCTTAAAATCGACTTTATCCACTTAACATACATGCTGGCAAAAGCATCAACTATCTCACATGAGTGCATAAAACAGTATGGGACAAAATTGATCTGGTCAGAGCTACTGATAAAAGTCACAGATTGTATAAAGTGGTCTTCTTTCATCTCAGCAGCATTAGCAAAACCATCCTGTGAGCTGATGCGAGTTATCTATTACTTGGCCAGTTTTTCACAGTTTCGCTGTTTCACAAGCAATGCTGTTTGTCCTCTCGCAACAGGGGGCAGCAATCTCTGTTAGTTCTGTGCTGGGCACAAATTACTTTGTACAGCTTCACTGTACAAATGGCAGAAATCGCATTTCCATCGCTAAAAATGTATATAGATGTATGGAGTTCTTTGATTCATTTTTCTGCTTTCTACAGCAAAGATTGCTGTCACAGTAAAACTGCTTGTGGAGACAAAAAGCCCTGAATTTGTAGCTTTACAAATAGTTTTGCAGTTCACTTAAAATAAGGGTGGAATTAGTTGGAAGTCGCCTGTGCTTTGCTTCAAGATTTAACATGGAGCAAGTAAACTTGAGCTAGGTGTTTTGTCTGCAAAATTTAGGGGGTACAAGAAAGGAAGAGGAATGAAGCTACAGGGCAAGAGGGAGATGAAAAATCCCCACCCACCACTTGCGCTCATTCCCCTCGGGATCTGTGTGTTTTACAGTCAAAGAGCAGGACACAGCCAAACCTGCCAAGAGGAGCATGGTCACAGCAGCACGCAGCTGGGCTGCCGAGCCAGCGGCAGGCAGCAAACCCACGCGCAGGTCTCTGCTGCGAGGTTACCAGTGCTCCAGTGAGGCTGCTTTCAGCAGTGCGGGCTTGCATCACGTGGAGCAAGGAAGGGCTAGAACGGGGAGATGAATTTCACTAGGAAAAAAGAAAGCAAGCTCTTCGCCGGTTTAGCTAATCCGGGGTAAAAAATTGCTGGAGTCGTGAAAGTCTTGAATTGGCAGATCAGTCAGCAGTGAAATGGGATGGGGAATGTAGTTTATCCTGACTCGCTGGCACGTGACAACCACTTGCCATTTTGTCCCTACCAGAACGTTACTTCTTGCTGATTAAGAAAATAATCTTTCTTCATGCAAACGCACACAGACCCAGGCCCTGCAGCTCAGCAAGAGAGTATGGGGAGAGCCCCGGAACACAGCCATTGCCCTTCACCATCTGCAGATTGCAAGTGCAGATATGGCCATTACTTGAAGCATTTATTCAGCCAGTGCCACAGAAAATGGCATTGTTCTCAGCTGAATTGTTTCCTTTATTAAAATCTCTTTTTTATTTTTTAAAGTCTTAAATATGTGGTTTTATGGTCCAGGAGAGAAAAAGTAATCCTTAGCAGGGAGAAAAAGATTTTCAGGCTCCTTTTCCATCTGTACAGAGACTGAATTTAAAAGGTTAATGCCAGTATAGAAAACACTGTGACATCTAATAACGTGTCAAAGTGCTCGGTAAACAATTACTTGGTAAAAATACCGCATACATAGTGGAAGGGAACAGAAAATATCAGTTTATAGAAATAATTCTAAAATTTAAAACTAAAATAAAGAGGTGGCCGCAGTTGCTCCTTAATGGTGTTTACATTTACGTGAAGGCAGAGTAGACTAAAATGGCCTCCTATTTTTTTCCCTGTATTTATATGAAATACTACGGTTTCTACAAAAAGGCCCTTGAATATTTGAGTAAGCTTTTACTTTAGTGTCTGTCAGTGTGAGTTTGCAAAAGGCACTCCTTTTATCTTCTGGAGAGATTACAGTACAAGCAGCAACAGCAAGAGCTTTGCCGTGCTATCCTGCATTAGGCTCAACTGACACTTAGAAGAAGCATGAGTAGGCATGAATACTTTAGATTACAGACCTGCGGCTGAAGCTAGAATTAAAATTTCTATCTTGCAGGGTTTTTTCAGTAAAGGCAGTAGATCAACCTGACATTTGTGGGCTGAGACCATGATGTTCATTTCACAATAGCTGACAAAATATATTTTGCCAAGCTGAAATTTCTTTAAACATGAAGAAAAGAAAAACGTAGTTTCCAAAATTACCTAAAGCCCTTTGTGACTATGGCACTTGGGGGATGTAGTCCCACTGAAAAATCACCACACTCTGAAATTCTGTTGTTTTGAATATTTAACTGCTGGTTAAGAGACTTTCTAATCATGTAATTTACAACAACATTGATTTAGACTTAAAAAATAATGAAATATAAATGTGAAGAAAAGTTTACGCACTTGTTTTACCTGTATGAGTCCTGGTATGAGTCTTCAGATGATCAGATCTGGAGAACTTTCTCTGACAGGTTTTACACTGGAAGGGCTTCACACCTGAAAAGACAAAAGAAGTCTATTGTTATATCCCAACACCTTTTGGAAGGGTGACTAAATTTCTGAATTTTCACAAGCCTGGATTTTTTTGTACTAGTTACTGTAACTGCTCCTCCCAGCTTCAAGCCTACACATTACAGAAAGTCATTAATCAGGCTTCCATCCCTTTGTAACCTCCTCTTCGGACATCTGGGTCTGAACCATCCAAACATCACCATCATAAACAAACACCCACTTACACTGCTGGACTAACGAGGACCTGCAAACTTTGTTCACTCTGATCCTATGGCTTAGCACTGCTGGCATTGTGTATGAGCAAATATGACATAAGAAGAATAGAGGTGCAGAGGTGTATTTTTATGTACTCCCCCTAGGCTCAACTTACTTTACATTTCTACTAGTTATTTTACACACTACACATAATTCTGGGGGACTGCTTAACACAGATATGTTCTAGCATGCAGTTACTAAAAACTGATCATCCCAGCAGCTTTCAGAGATACTTCCTACAGCTCTCAATAACACCGTTTAAGCAGAATAGAACATCTTTAGCAAGAAAAGTAGTAGGCAGAAATCCACCACAGAATGCTGAGTAAACTGAGACAGGAAACCCAAGTGCAAGTTGTTGCTGTGACTCAGCCAGAGAAGTAGTCTGAAGCCCTTCCTTGTGTTCCATGGAGAGTGTGCTCACGGTTCCTAGACAGGAGGCTGGACTCATCACTGTCTCCTCTTCTGTGACTTTGAGAAGGGCAGCTGTCTCCCCTCTCAGTCTAATTTAGACCTCTAAGAACTCCTGAAATGGGCTGTCTTAACGTTTCCAGAAAATGGTGTATGCACAAAACCCAACATGCTGAATTTGGACCGAACTCACAAGTAGTTTTGGCTGTCTCGGAACATTTCACCCAGTAAATTATTCTCTGAGACAGATACAGAAGTCTAGCTAGGACCCAGACCCACTCATGACTGCTGCTGCCCTCTCCGCTCTATGTGAACTTCTATACACTTTCCAGGCTATTCGTGCAATCCAACCAGCCACATCTTTGAGGTTCTCTCCTTGCTGCTCCTAGAATCCCTCTCTAGTTGGCAGAATGCAAAAAAGGCTCAAATCTAATAAGTGGTTTGTCGAATTACAGTCTTAAGCACAATAGCTGGTGCAGCTTCTCCTTCTCCCCTTCTGCTTTCCACATGTAAGTGCACAGTGATTCCACCAGCCTTTCCTGTCACGCACCGGCAGCCCTGCCACACGTACATCGGAATACCAACAGCAGCGTTTAGCAGGCTACTCACTGGCAACTTTTTCTTGCAGAACTGTTTGGTTTTTAAAAAGAATATATTCCCTGTATTGGGGATACAGTATAGCGCAAACAGTTTATTTAAGAAAGCTGTTTCAAAAAGATGGCAGCAAGATGAAAGGGTCACCTGTACAACCAAAATAATGCTGAAATGCCAATTAAAAAAAAAAACAAAAACCAACCAACCAAACAGAAAACCCAGCTACTCTCCTTTCCTAAAGCTAACTTTAAGAATTAGGCACTACAGGTATTGTGTATAAGCAGATACAACATCAGAAAAACAGACGTTCCGAAGTATACTTTTTGGATCACAATTCACATATAAAGATGAACTCTAATGAGCAGAGATGTGCGGCCAACAAACCTGTGTGTCGTCTTTGGTGCCGTTTGAGTTGGTCTGAACGAGAAAATCTCCGTTCACAGTCCTTAAAATCACACTGGTAAGGTTTTTCACCTGTAAAGGACAAATAGTTTATCAGAAAATGCAGCTAAATGAGGGAACACATTGAACAGAAGCAGAAGATGAAACTTTTTAGGCTAAAAGACTTCTCTCCTGCCTAAGCAGCCCAGTGGTACACCAGGACTCATTTGCTATAAAGCCATACAACTGTGTCGGAATCAGTGGGGAAAGGCTGGCATAATTCTACTGCATTGACACGTATTTAATCTGCTCATTCTAAAAAAATAGCCTATTAGGTTAAAGCTATTAAAAAATTCAGGTTGCATGATTTTTTGGTATTGTTTTCTGCTGGAAAAGAACAGAAATATCTTGGTTATATTTCTCAAAAAAAGACATATTAAGGCCTTCCCACCTGTTGCAGTAATATATAATTTGTATAAGGGAACAACTTGTAGTGTGCTTTAAATTGGACTTGAAGCAAAACTGAAACCAATGACATCCATGTAGGTGGTGATTTTAACCATGCTAAATGGATTAAAAGAAAATGAAGAGGAAAATTCAAATGCAGAAGAATGCATTTTTCCCCAAAACACAAATTATGTTTCTTTCATCGAGCACCGTTACATAGAATTTCTCATGTAGCTGCACACCTCCCGCAGGCACGCCTATGAATTCTTGCAGAGCCTCATGTAAATAGAAACCCTTCCTCCACCTCCCATGCAGTTCAGCAGAGGTCCTCAGGATGGATTTTCTCTGGGATGAAAAGTGAGATTCCGGCTTTCAAAAACCCAGGAATCTCCACAAGCTAGCTTCTCAAACAAATGTGGTCTTCAGTGCAAAGGACTTCACCAACCACACAAACATGCAGAAAGAATTGCAGCAGCCAAGGAGCTTGAGGAAAGAGGGGAATACTGCTGGCATGTAGCACACCACAGAGTTGATGAAATTTGGCCAGCACAGAAGAAGTTAATCTTTATGCTGTTCCAGGAGAAGCTACATGATCTTTAAGGTCTGAATCACATCTAGTCTAAGGCCCCTTTGCACAACACTGGAATCCTACAGGAGCCTCAGATATAATTACATTTATACCTACATCAAGTGTGTTTACAGTGCCGCAGCCCTGCGCAGAGGCCTCAGCACAAGAAGAAACGAAACATCTCTCACTGCAAAGCCATCAGAATCCTGGGTTTTATCTGGAAGGTACACAGGAGACCAGCTGGGACCTGCTTTGTCTACTGTGGAAAGCTGAGACGTAAAACAAAGGTCCAGTAGGAAGGACCTAGAAGAAAACATGAGCTGAAGTAGGCAACGAGTTTAATTTCTCTAAGTGTATTTTTAAACACTTATCACTTTCATAAATCTTCATTGCAAGTGTCTGCTTTTCCGATTTCATTATGATGAGGAAATGTATTCTGGTTGCACTAGTACTCTGAGACACCGCTGTGAACTATTTTAGTTTAAAGCAGAAACATTCCGATCTAGGTAACACCCTATAAGCAGCATATTAAGAAGAGCATTCCAAGTTCATACCGCTGTGGTTAAGATGAAAATTTCACAAAAGCAACTAAATCTGCAAGAACGAGCTAACTTCCTGTGACAGTCACCCAAAGGAGTTTACTGATTCTCAAACCTAGGTGTGGACAATTTCCATGTCTGCTGTGCTTAATTTATTAGCATAAGGGATTAAAGTTGCCACAGGTGTTTGAAATAGTTCCGTACACTTTGACCGCAAGGACTCCCTGGGGGGTGCCTGCTTTTCAGAAACCACTTACTTCCAAGGAATTCAGCCCTTTGGCAGATTTAAGAGGGGGAATGTCAGTAGAGCAGAATGCAGTGACAGGATGATTGTCTGCTAATTGCAATACAAACGCAGGAGATGGTTAAGGAGGTATTTGAATAGAACAGTATAGCGGTTCTGATAGCATGCACATGAAAGTATTTCTTTAAATATAATATAACTTTGAAATAGAATCTTGACTACATTGAGGACAAATATAACTAATGCATACATTAAAGGAATCAATCCAAGATGCCTACACAGCAGTATGATGACACCGCGTAGAAAACAAAAAGCAAACAAACAAAAAAAGGACAGAAATCCTAATTTCCCTTTCCTTCTGCATCTTTCACGTCAGCTAGTGCCAAGCGAAATGTCTGCCAAAGCCAACTGTCGCGTACCTGTTTACTCCCAGAAGTTTCACCAGAACAGGATGACAGCAATGTCCCAGATTAGAAAAAGTCCGTTAGTACCTCATTAAATCACTATGCCGAGAGGGGTTAGAGCAGTGTCTAGTTTCCCCAGGCCTATTAAAGCCACTCCAGTAAAAGGCTAAACTCTCTTAACATATGAAAAATACCCCATAATGCTGTCACCGTCCTATGTGACCACATACAATTTCAAAACAAAACAGGAGATGAAGATGACGCTTCACCAGTCCTTCCACCTGCGACTGGGAGGCTTGTACATTTCATTACATACAAAAGACAGGCTAAACTTGGTGCGTAATGAAACAGTCAAGATGAGACAGGATACAGGGAATAGCAGTTTGTTAATATTAAGGAACATATTTAGAAAAACTAAAGCTCAGCAGTGGCAGAACAAGTATGAATCAGCCTTTGCACATATCACAACAAATGCTTCTCATAAAATAAACCTATTTGCTCAAAAATAGTTAACTTAAACCAGAGGAAGCGTGGGCACATCTTCTCTGGAGCAAATTCATTTGCCCAAATGTATGGGAAAAGAGAAATTCCTACTGTTGTAGCAGTTATACAAAATATTCATAATCATTGCATTTAATTAAGGAGTGCTGGAAGAGCAAAAGCGCATTGCTAACAAGAAAACATGAGAGGAGGCTTTTTTTTGAGACCAGAGACTGCAAGTCCGAAAGAGAATCTGAAGGCTTGTCTATACTCCTTTCACCAATTTAAAGCCCTTTTCTTGTATACTCACTTAATCAAATGAGCACAACCCCATAATCACTACTTTACCTCACTAATGCAACATTTTTTTATTCAATATAGTTAGCTTCAGCGATCTTAGATAAAATGTATGTTTCTTTATCCAGTAGGGAGCCTTTACAGGTATCAGTTTCTGTCACCTTCACACTGGAGTTCAGGTGTGAGATGTCACGACTGTTTTGAAACTAATCTTGTATTTTAAATACGTAAGTATTCTTATTTTATGCCACAGAAACAAAAGCCTAAAAGCAGTCCATGCTGGGTGAGGCCAAAGGTCCATCCAGCCCAGCAGTCTCCCACCACGGCCCACAGAAGGTGCCTCCAGGAGAGCAGAAGATACCAAGGATGCAGCAGTGCTTTCCCTGGACACTCCGCTAGTATCCAGCTCTTCATGAGTTAGCAACTTTCTAAGCCCAAGGTGGCTTTTTATTTAACACTCATTAATGGAGTTTCTTTCCATTAATTTTTCCAGTTTCTTGAACCCATCTGATCTTCCAGCTTCCACAGAGTTCTGCAGAATGGTATTCCATGGCTTAAGTACGAAGTATTTCAAAGCAACATCAATGAAAGAGTGCTATTCTAGAAGTTACCACGCTCAGACTCCTGGGAGGACAGCCTGTGCGGTTCCCAGCTCAGGCACAATGACACCCCTTTATCAATTTATCGTCTCGGTATACAGAGGACATAGCTCCGTCTTTCAAAGGCGTTTTAATAATGAGCTGCCCTAATGACTGTAAAGCATTTAGTAGCATGGTGGCACACGCGACAGCAAAAGGATATTTGCTTTTGTCAAAGCAAATAAATCTTTGTTAGATGCTAAGCATAAAAATCATTATTAGACTGCATCACGTACAACCCCAAAGCCTCAGCGATTCACCACCAAGACCCGAGTGCCCCGCCACATAAAGGACAACCTGCCTGATGTACAGACTCTCACACTTCACTGGAGACGCTCATACCTCCAGCTGAACATATTTAGGCCGAAGAATATTTTCTCTGCAAAGATGCTCAGCTTTCCATCAGCGTAAATCCAGTTTTTCCAATGTGTGGCACTGAACCCAAAGGGTCTCTGGCAAGAATGTTGATGTCTCCACCATAAATGAAATTTATGGAGGTCTAGACATCAATTTGTTTCTGCAAAGAAGTCTCTGAAGTCTGCCCCAGGATGACAACTCACATTATTTGCTGTTCTGTTGAAAAGTTATATGCATTTTTGCATTTCTTTTCAGAGGCCTATCTAGTGCAGCAAAATACACCAAGATAAGAAAAAAGCTTTTTTGGCTGTACATGTTTCAATAAAGGCATTGTTAACAATGGATAAGCAGTCTTGGAGGCTACAAAATGTCAACATATTTTCAACTAAGGCTGTGCTGAAACATTGGTAAAACTGATTACAGAATCCAACTTTGTGTTTCAGGACCCTGCTTGATTTTGGAATGCTACAACCAGTGAAGAACGGAAGATCTGATGATTCAGTCCTCTGTAAGTATCTAGTATAGAAAGAAAAGATAATCAAGTGATAACATTATTCTGCAAAGATGCTATCTGCTGGTTTAGTGACAGATATATGTAACAGGTTGTCTTCAAATTCTTTGTTAGTAATAAAAAAACCACTGACCTACCACTGCCCTAAGAAAGGTAGCAGAGGTTAAAACCTGTGAGTGAATTCAGAGCCACCTTGCAGCAGGACTAGTAAAATTTTTTGTTGGCTGTAGAGAGGTACACCAAACACAACCACATTGTTCTCCACGTGAGCTGACATCTGACAGCTCTCCTGACTTCACACTGGCTCGTCTGGGTTCCTCCCTTTGAGGAAGAGGGAAGAGACACACCCCTTTGTTTACTAAGAATATTAGGTGTCAGGTTTGCCAACTACTTTCTGCCTAATACGCTAATTCCACCAAGCCCAACTTCTGTACCTAGTAGAGGACTCTAGAATGGGGCTTTGGAGTTCACTGGGTTCCAAACAGTAGGGTGATCAGGGAGCCTAAGAGACAGCCACATAATCAACACAAACCAACAGCCTCACTCGAGTCATAGTGGCCCCTTAAGATATCCCCTAACATATAAAAACAAGCAGGTGGAGAAAAGAAAGAAAGTGCAGAGAAGTGTCAACTGTAGCTATCATAATTGTTATCACAAGACACACACGTTCTTCATAGGGGTGACTTCCTTTACCCTGTTCCACTGTGGCGTAAACCCAAGGAGGAGCATGTATGACCTCAAAGGCAAGAGGAGAAGTCTCTCAAGGGATGCTCAGTGGCCACACTCCTATCCTCTATGTCTTTTGGGGCTTTTCTGACTCTACATGCCTAGATTATATGTGGTGTAATTCTGAAAATCTTCTTCAGTTAAGGGAAAAAAACCCAGATGTAAGCTGAAGTCCTTGTGCTGCATCCAGCAATAATATTGCAAAAGCCAAGGAACTAAATGGAATAAAAACCAGGACCAGAACAAACAAATTATGATTGTTAAAATACAGAGTAAATACATTCAGGAATGAAAGAAATAGCGATTATGAGAAAAATTCAGATCTGCTTAGGCATACTCAAGAAAAATACTGGAATTAGTAGACCCCAAAAGATCTCCAAATTTTCTTGTTTCCAATTTATTTACAGAAATCTGAATAGCATTTCTGTAGACCTTCATCTCTAAAGACTAAATTCCCATTCCAATCTAAATTGTCCTGAATGTGTAATCTGAGCAACACTGAATATGTGCATCTGAATATTTTGTGACTTGCTCATTCAAAAATTAAAACTGCTCTGTAATGTTCATTTCTCACCTATAAGTACCGTATGCAATTAACTAATGTCACCACATGGTCTCCAAAAGGACAATTTGTAACTATTTTTTATGACAATCTGCTAGGTTACACCAGTAGGGACTACTTTCCTGTTGTCTGTTGCATCCCTTTGACCTTCCATCACATTAATGGCTAACTGAACATGGATACTTACAGATTTTATCCACAGATTTCTGGAATAGCACAGAAAAACTGTCTAAGTAAAACATACTAGGCAATCTAAAAATTCATGAGGAGCATATCTAAAGGTATATCATAATTTTACATTTCCAACAGTATAAATTTTCCAACAGGGGAAAGAATTCTGTTTACTCTTTGGCAAGGTGCATTTGATTTCCACATTTTGAGATGTAACTTGTGTTGCCTGATCTCAGAGAGCATCCAGATCTGAGCCTACAGATGACTGGCTTCAGGCTCAGTTCCTCATGGAAAGGTCCCACAGCAAGGAAGGTCATTTGCCAATCCCTGCCTCCACCCCCAACCAGAAAAGGCTCATGAAGGAGGGCAAGAGGATGCTAGATGTTAACAAACAAGATTTGGAGCAAGCTTTGATGCTCCCAAATGAAAAAAAAAATAAAAAAGATAAAAAAGAAGAAGACTCACAGCCGTGAGTGCTGCCCTATAACAGTAAGAGAGGGAGGGAGGTGATCTACTCGCTGTCAGTGCTGCTCTGTGTTTTTCTTCACTAGATTCAGAGAGTCTTCGGCATCCAAAAGAGGGATGGCCCAGACGACAGAGCACATACATACTCATCTGACAGATTCTCACTGCCCCTGACCCGGCACATCACTTCTTGCACACTATGCTATTTTAAAGTCACCCTCCCCACTTTGCCGTCCAGTGCTGCAGTGTGATTTATACCAACCCCCGCTGACACTTACCAGTGTGCTTTCTGCTGTGCATCTGTAAGTGGGACAACTTAAAGTATCGCTTGTTGCAGCCAGGGTACGCACACATGAAGGGACGTTTTTCATTCGTCTCGCTTGCCGATCGGACAATAGTTGGAGCTACTCCTGGCACCCGCCGGACATCCTGCAATGACAGAGACTTGCTAATGCAACGTCTATGTTCTCACGCTTTTGCTTAACGTATTCAAAGACAAACAATCAGAGGCACCTCTCCAGGACAAAGAAATACTTAAATATATTATACTGCAAACAGGTGATTTTATTTCATTCTACGTTAATGAGGTACAACCTTAGTACACCTTAATCTCTCCTTTGCAGAGTATTAAAATAATTTGAAGGTGAAATACAGTGAACTCTACCTGTTAAATTCATTCTCTCACCAATATTTATACACAAGTTTAAATGGACCACATTCTGACACAGCCTGGAAGAACAGCCATTGGCATAGGAAATAGGTTTAGGCTCATACCAGTGTAAGAGATAAGAGCGTGAGCCAGAGTAACATTCTCCTCTTCATTTTAAATACTCGTATGAAGTTAAAGGACAGGGAAATTAACGTACTGGATTAACACAAATCGGTAAAAAACAAAACAAGAAAGACCGCCTAGGTGGAGCTGGTGAATAGTTCAGCCTTAATGCATTTTGGCCACTGTCACAATGTTCCATCAAAGATGATCTTCTCCTTCTGGGATAATTAACTTCCTCAAACAATGTCAACTGCTTACTTTTTATTCACTCAACAAAAGCTGGCTCACGAGCCTATTTCTGAGAGCTTGCCACTGAAAAATGACTTGTTAAACTATACAGAAAAGGAGAAAAAATGCTATCTAAACCCCTTGCTGTATGTTGACAACACAGCGCAATGTAGAAGAGGCAGATATTATGTAATGACTTTGCCATGAGTTTGAAGAAGGTCTATCTTTTACAGTGGTATTTATTGATGATAGGACTGTTTTAGAAAGGGAGGAAATTAACTCCCCTGAAGGGTAAGTTCCTTCCAAATGTTCACTAATTACTTAGTCATTAGGAAACAATCACTTAGTATATTTTGTTTTAAGGAAGTATGTTTGAATTTGTAAAGTTTCAGAAATCTGTAAAAGCAAAATGTCGTCTAACGCTTTCTTATATATAGTTATCAGACGTCGTCCAGTGTAAGCACAGAACCTTACAGCCAAAGTGACTGGAGCTAGAAGTTGGAAACTGGATCGTATCTTTTAGACCATCTTCAGAAGCTGGTAAGGAGTACTGCTTCGCAGATATACTTTAGAAGAAGAAATAAACAATTTTAAACGACCGCGGCGGAAAGAAATCTTACATTATAATTCAGTGGCTTCCGTGAAGTCCAGACACTTATGTAAAGCATTTCTTGATAACACAGGGAAACCGCAAATCAAGGATGGATTTATAAATACCAGTGAAGTAATAAATGAACATTATAAACAGGCAGCAGTTTTACTTCCCTATGAAGAATGCTCTACTATACTCACTTGGATGCCTCTAAAAACTCCATGGGTGTGTATTCTGTACTGGGCCCCACAGCTGTATAACATGGGAGCGCTGTGGTTCTCATTTTCATATCCTGTTGTATGGCTGTAAATAAAGAGGGGAATAATGGAAAAATGAAATATTTTTCAGTACTCGGCTCCATGTGAGAGGTTTCATTTCTTAAGTCGGTGATAACATACGCAGAGTTTGCTTTTATAGCCAGGATATCCAAGTTCAAACAAAATTCACCAAAGGAAGCCTGCTCTGCTCCCATTGGCACAACACACTGACTCCATCCATACATCTATTAGTATCCAATCAGGCAATCCAGTAAAAAAAAAAAAAAAAANAAAAAAAAAAAAAAAAAAAAAATTGTCGTGCTTTGGGCTCTGATGTATTTCCACAAAGATTTTAGTTAAGAGGAAAAAATCCACATAGCAGCATAACTGTGTCATGTGCACATGTACACATTATTTATCAGTTAAATGTGGGGCTGCCTATTGCTAATATCTTTTGGAATGAGCAAAATGCCTCAAGTTTCACATTAAGTGCAGTGGATTTTTGTCAGCACCTCATGACTCAGATATTACCAGATACTACCAAGAAAGTGATGACATTTATAAGAATAGCAGTCATGTCCTCATAAACAGAGATTACCAATCAGTGTCCAAACTATTTATCCCACATATCAGCTTGCAGGATGTGCTACAAATTAACCCTTTATAAAAATAAAATAAAACCCCCAAACCAGCCTATCCTTACTAGGTGTAAATTTTCAAGATCTCTCATGCAGCAGCATCACAATAATTTTAAAAATTTGTAGCTGTTCTTGTGTTTTGGGGGTGTTGCAACCATGTGTTTTATCTAATTATATTCTTCAGAATCCTACGTTCTCCTGTCCAGAACGTTTGGAACATTGCGGTGTTTCCCATTTGCAAACTTCTTAATGTCAAAATTATGTAAATAAATGTTAGTTTTTATTTTTAAATGAGTATGTTACATTGGTGTACATTGCCAATACATTGCCACACGTATTAACATACATTGGCAACAGTAAGTGTTCAGGTTTTACACTGCACTAGAAATTAGAGAGCCCAGAACAAAGCCCAAAGGCACACAGCTAGGGACAAAGATGGATACATAGGATGTTATCCCAGTCTTTGCCAAATGCTTGCAATAGCAATTTGAAGGGGTCCCTGAGGCCCAGACTCTCATTTCACTGGTCCTTCCTTTCTCTTCACTCAAAGTTCATGTGCAGAGTAGAATTACAAGGAAGTTTTAAACCTCTTAAGTGATTTGCAGAACAGGCAGTGGAGCAGGAATGCGGGAGATGTCTAAACGGCCTGCGAACCTCACAGAGCAGGAGGGGAGCAGTGTTTGGGAGCAGCTCTTACTGCAGTCTGTGGGCTGCATTCCTCATTATTCGCCCCCCCAGCGGCGTGCAGGCTGCCACCTAGCATGTATGTTCCTTTAGATCAGTTCCTTTGCTGCTTAAAATACCACTTTCAAATCCTGGCTCCACCTGGCTACTCAAACCAAAGGCTACAGCCTTCAGGAAGGCATGCTCTGTTTATTTCAATTTTAAGCGGCAAACAGGTGATCATAATGAAATAAGTTCTAGGGTGGCAGCAAGAAAGTATTGCTGATCACTACTAATATCAGTAATAATAAATAAAGACACCACTATCTGATTTACATGGATTAAGCCCTTCTCTAGATAGGTACCATGTCCAGCTAATTAGGTGGTCCTCTCTGCTCAGGGCCCAGCTGCGGCTTTGCGTTCCCTAATACAAGTAACAGATTTCCATTGCTATTACCATTTGCTCAATTCAGGTTCCTCACCAGCACTGAATTTTCCTCTCTGTTTAAAGGTAGCAAAAAGCGCCCGACCCGTGCTGATACCCCTGTCAATCACAAATTGAACCCTGCATTTTAAAACAGAAATTAAATGAGAACTGCCATTTATAAGGAGAAAGTTCTGCAGCAGAAGCTATTGCTGAACTCCAATGTAGCAGCAAATTAAGGGTAAATATGAATTTCAGCATCAGTCACCCTGAGTAACCGTGTAACCTCTCATTCACACCTGCACCAGCCACCTCACACGCTACAATAAACGAGAGACACAGTTAGGTAAGAAGAATTCCCAGGGCACAACTGACAGAAACTTAGGAGGAGGAACAGGAAGACACAGTAAAAGCTTGTCCCATAAAACACAGCCCAACCTTCCCTCCAGATTCACGTGGTTTCCATCGTTCAGTGATAACCCTTTTTGTAGAGACCGGGCAGTTCTGAAGTAATTCCTCCCAGGAATAAGAAGAGAACAAAGACCCTGTCTGGGCCCTATGAATGGGAGGTATCCTCCAGATGATCTCCATCCCAATTTTTATTGCACAGTTGGGAAGCCCTCCTCAACATTCAGCTCTTTTAGTATTTCCTCCCATTATTTCTAGTTATACTTCACTAAAACTGTGCATACAACTGCAAAGCCTTGAAGATTAAAACCTGTTTTCCGAGCCTCTTGACCCATAATATACCAAGTAATGAATAGCTGCCTACTTAACCAGCTCCCTGGGAGAGATGCTTTAATAATCAGGAACCCTAGTTCCCATTTTACATCGGGCACATTTCCACCAACACTGGCTGGTACTCTGCGTGGTCGTATGGATGACAACAGCAAAATGGATCACGGCAGACTTCTTGGCTAAAATACTATTTATTCCCTATGAAGTGCTACGGAATAATCTGACCTGCGGGGAGGTAGAAATGAACAGGTGAATGTTCTTCCCAGTCAGTGGAGAAACTGGAACACTGAAGCAGGAGTTTTGACAAACTGTCCCTGCACTGCTGCTGTCTTGAACTTCAGCCTTCACTCTGCATCAATAGCAACCTCACTGTGAAATACAATTTTTTTCCCTTCCAGCCTCTTTACTCAATGCATCCGTGACGTACGCCACAAAATGCACGCCACAGTTTGCACACTTGGCTTGTTTCGTATTGCTGCAATTTATATACTAAAATAAGAGGACTGATGGAAGAACCGATACAAGTGACCTAAACACATTACTGAAACTGGAACACCTGCTTTGCTGCTACAAGAGACAATGATCAGATACAACGCCACATACATCAGCAATATAAAAAACTGACGAATTAATACCTGCAGTACATTAACTAAATGGAAAACTCCAGAGGGGAGGAGATCCCTTAACTTTCATCTTTTCTAGCCAGGCCCTCTGTGTTTAACCAGGCAAAGAGACAATGCCTTATATGCTTAGGCCAACAAATCTATAAGTATAATCAGGAAAAATTACCCGGACAGACTCTCGGGACTAGCTAACAGCCTAGATCTCCACCACAGCACTGCAATGTGTAGTACACCCCAGATCCACTGAAAATTTACACATTATAAATTAAAAAGAAGTCGCATCAGAGATTGCACTGCGCTGTTCAGACGAACAGTGAAAACCCAGGGTAGGTAAACAGAGATACTTCGGGAACGACAGGCTTCTGGGCCCGGGACCCACGTGTTGACTCCCAGCAGGACGGGCTGCTCAGGCAACACCGCAGCAGCCTGGAGACCTGCCAGCGGAGCCGCTCACTGCCCGGCTGCAAGTGCGCTCCCGACACGGCTCAGAGCGCAGCCAGAGCTCCTACGCCCCGCTCCCCCCTGCTCCAAAGGCTGCGCAGCTCCCGCGAGAAATCCGGCTGAAGCCAGGGGGATAACCAGGGGGTGAAGAGTTGAATTAACCAAAGAAGAAGAGGGAAAAAAAAAAAAAAAAAGGCAGCAAAACAGTAAGGGGATATAGTTATAGTTAGGAGAGACACCGGACCGATCCCTCCACAAGTCCTAAAAGGAGCCGAAACGAAGCAAGGCCAGACGCAGCCGAACTGGCCTGCCAGGATCCCACAGAAATTTTTGTTCGAGCACGGACTGAAGGATTTGGCTTCCCAGCCTAGTTCTGCCTTTGCTTGTAAATATACAGCTCCCTTCAACTTCAATGGGAACTGCACAAAGGCAGAACCGGACTATAAATATTTAGAATTTGAGTTAGTTGGTGAAAAAAGGACTCGGTATATTTTGTTCTCTGGTTCTAGGCAGCCAGAAACAGACCTGGAAACACAGCCATAAAATGCAGCTCTAGATAACTGGGAAACAAAAGACCGATACTTACGCAACATAAACCGCTAAGCAAGCGCTACGTGTTGTGGAGTATTTAGAAGCGCTTGCATTTACCATTAGCCCAGCAAATCCTTAACACTCGGAGAGTAGCTCTTTTAAAATGATTAATCTCAAAGTTGTACAGATTGTACAAAGATTAATAAAAATGAAGGTTTTACAGATGAGAATGTGTGATGAAAAACAGAGCAGCTTTAGAGAGTTGTATCAATCTAAGTGGTTATAAAAAAAACTCATAAAAGATGTCATTCTAATCTGAATATTTTAAAAAATAATCAAGCTGCAATTTCTCTCTCACACCATTTTTACTTTGTTAAACTGAAATTGTCTGTCTAATGTATAAAGCAGTTACAACTTAATCTGAAGAGTTAAGCTTTTTATTATTATTTCATAAACCAAAAAAGGGAAGCTTTAGGGCACACTGAGGAGAGTTAGAAAATTTCAGATGAAACGTGAATACACATTGATTCATGAGATTCAGACTTGGAAGAATAAAAAAAGCCAGAAAGCAAGATTACATAAAACAGGCACCACATTAAGCCTCAATTTAATTGTGTTTCAATGCAGGAACAGGAATTTTAGGGTTTAGAAACAGAGCCAAAAATGAGGCAAAGTGAGGGTGTGGGCTAGTCCCCGTTGATAACAGAACATAAAGGAAGAGAAATAGAGTTAATTCCCTCTGCTAAAATATTTACCATCCTAGCACCCTGGGAAAAATATGTATGGAGACAGCAAAAAGATTCTGATTAGTTATATAGACGATCATGTTTCGGCCTGTTTTTTGTCTAATACTATTATGGAGGGTGGAGTATAAAGCTGCATTTTTATCTGCAGTTTCCAAGGCAAAGGCATATTAAAAAAATGTGATTTCACAGATTACAGCCCTTCTGCCATCTTCAATGAGAAAACCAGCTGGTTGATGAAAGGAAGGCACTGGATTTTCAGGGGATCCCAGTCTCTCTGACTTCAATAGTCTTTGGTTTGGGGTTTTTTTACCATTGACCTGAGTGGAATCAGGATTTCACCCAACAATACCTTTCAAAATGAGACCCTCAGCTATCAGTGGGAAAGGGGAAATTCGGACATTAGGTCATTCTCCATTTCCAATTCATGTTGATTACAGAACTGAACCCAAGCAGGAAGTTTTGCACCTCCAAATTTTACTAGCAATACTAGTGCCAAAGCTTACTACCAGAGCTGAACAGAAAAACCTTTACAGTTCACTCCTAGACAAAATAAGCTCCCACTGTCTTGTTTTAGATGCAGTTTTAACAGTGTTTTACAGAGATCATACCTAATTTTCCTTCCAGTAAACCTAAGCAAACAGAAATAAATACAAATTTCCATGGAACACGTTGCCTATTTAACACATGAGCAAAACCAAAAAGAAAAAAAAAGTTTTGTCTGGTTATATACTCAGTTTCAGATGACTGTTGGAAATACAGATCAAAACGTTTTACTTGACCAGCTACAGACAACTACGCAATATTTCTGTTAAGTCTTGCTGTTGGGTATGTGGCTACACTCCTTGTTGGCTACCATATCATGTCCTGCTTGGTATAAGTTATTTCCGTGTCATTTTTATACAGAACTCATCAAAATATCAAGGAAGGTTTGAGAGTCATGAGGTCTACAACAACAATATGAAGGGAAGCGATACTTTCCACATTGGACAAATAGGAAAGCAACACAAAAATATTAAGGGCAGAAACTGAAGAGAAAGGTGTCCACTAATGCAGGACAACCATTTTAAGACGTCTGGGACCCGAGTTCTCAGGGTGATAAGCAAAGGACCCACTGACTTCCCTGCAACAGTATAAATCTGACCTCAGCTGCTCCAAACAAAATACCACAAAATGAGGAACAAACCACCAGCAAAGCGTCTGAAGAGATAAAATTCAGTCCCGCGGTGGTGTTCACTGCCTTAACCATGAAGTTTTCCTTGCAGATCCTGGAGGCTGCCAGCTTGTGTGACAGCTCTCGCAGACACGCCAGCCATCCCTTCTTACCTACCCCAAGTTCAGAAGGCGACAGAGAAGTCCCCGGACAAACGGGCAACACATGATCATCGCACTAGCTCACAAGGCACCAAATGTGGGCTGTTCTTCCCTCACATGAGTTACAAGCACAACTTGAGCTCAATCTCTGGCACGCAGAACCGAAGTGAAAACCTACAACACAGATTCAGGTCATGTGGACTACACGCTGTAGCACTAGTGGATTGTCTTCTTCTCCAGGGACAACTCCTTGCAAAGGGAAGCTTATTTTGGGCAGTCATACTTCCCTTTGGTTTGCCAGCACGTAGAAACGTCTCGAATTCAACTTTTAGGACCTACTCCATGTTCTGGAGTAGTCTGGCTGCAGCCTTTTCTGTCTCTTTCTGCATTTACACTTGTCTCCCCTTCCCCTGCCAGTCTATCACGGTCTTGTACTCTGCCAGAAGACAACATCTCTGTTCACCTTCTATGTCTGTTTCCACCACTTCGCAGTGGCTACCCAGGAACCCTACTCTGTACCTTTTACTGCCCACCTCTGCCTGACGCTCAGGCCGTGCCTTCTGCACTTCCCTAACGCCTTCTGAAAGCACTCAAAGACGAAAACCCATAGAGACAAACGTCTTGCTCTCAGTTCCAATATCCGACATTAAAATATCCAGGGAGGAAAAAACATTCAGGAAAAAAGTCTTCTAAAGCCTTCAAGACATAGGCTGAGGCAGGCTCTGAGCATTTGATAACTTAGGTTCCTGGCTCTTGCTTCTGATCACACATGAGCAGGACCGTTCATAAGCTTGCAGCTCGACGGGAGTGATTTTCACCATGACTGAAAACGACACGGCTTTGGCCACCTGACAGCGCTCCTTGCCAAATTTCAAACTTTCAATCTGGAGTGAGGAGATTCTGGAGCTGATCAGTCAAATACTGGCGAGAACGTAAACCGCTAAAAGCAGAACGCTCTCAGATGAACCGCTAGACAACTGAGCATAGAAGCTGCTAACTAACTGTACCCGAAATGCACGGCAACGGCTTCATTTCAGTATATTAAACTTGGGCTGAACATGAACCCAGAAAGCAAGCTACTGAACTGGTCTACTGTCAAGTATAAAGTGTAGGACCCGTAAGTTTTATAACTTACTGGTAATGTTTTCTTCCTTCTTATAATGCGAAAAGTCTTACCCAAGCCAGGAAGAAGTGCTGGGGAGAACTCAAGGCAAGGAGCTAAACAAGGACTGTCATCGTTGGACGGAACCTAGGAGCTCCGTATTTCAACAGCAAGGTTGATTCCAAAATTCTTAAATTACAACTACAAGATTGAGAAAAGCATCTGAAATACTAAACGCCTGGGAATCACTTATGAACAGTTCATATATTTTAAAGATGTAAATCTTGGGAAGAATACCTTATGTTCATGGCAACTGAGATTGGAGGTACTGTGTATTGTAACTCTCAGCCAGAAAAGACAGATAACTATTTTGGCTCATATTACCAGTGATGAGGCTATGTCTAGCACTGATTTTCCACAGATTCTACAATCTTGGCCTACACCAAAACTTTCAGCTTTTTTTTACCATAGATCATTCATCTTGATTTCTCCCCCCCCTCCCCTCCCATTTCATGCATCCTAGGTCACATACTTTACACTGCTAACAGTCTGACTCCTGGGCAAGTAAGAAGCCATTTATTTTGTTCAGTACTCCTTTAATATTTCTATTGTGTCTTTTTTTTTTTTTTTTCTCACTGAATTCCCCAAAGAATAACCTCTTCCTTGCTTTAATAACTTGGACCTCAGTCAAGGTTGATGTGTTTCTCCATTTTGCAGGATATTTTCTTCAGAAGAGACAAAACAGTGTCTAATATTGCAATGAGTGATCTTTAAAGTGTACGGTTTAAAGAGGAAATCAAAAACACTTATGGGGAAAAAAAAAAAGGTAGGAAATAACCTTTAAAAAGAGAGGATTGGCAGCAAAGACACTGAAGTGTACACAACTGTAATATCTGCTGATCTTCCTAACCACAAGAGAGTTCCTTGTCAGACCTCTCTAGGCTCAATTCTCCAGTTCGTTCTGATTAGACAGTTTACTACGCTACTATCTTCTCCCTCTAACCTTCAAACACCGTTTGTGAATGAGCGAAGGGCAGACCCGGAGTATTTTTTGCTTTATCACACTATAGCACTGTACACAAAGTCCATCTCAAGGAAGGTTTTCACATTTACGGACAAAAGCGTAGATCTGTGCGGGCCTTCCTAGATTTCTGCCGTTGTTCACGTGAGACTCAACACACGCTTAGGTGCTGGGGACATCTCAAAGCAAGTCAGTGATACCTACCAAGGTGGTTTTGATCATCTACGGCCAATCACCCACTGAGCGCAGAGCAGGCAATCTTTGGCTTTGTCTTGGCCAAGACCAAAAGGCGTTTTTTTATGCCCACGGTAGCGATCATGGATGAAGCGAGGTGCGGTCACGGCGGCGCACCAACCCAGCGGGTCGGGGTCCTACCTCATGCCCCCCGGGTGCCTCGGAGGCCAACCCCCCCCCCCCGCAGCAGGACCACCGGGGTCGGCGGGCGCAGGCTGCCGAGCTGCGAGCCCCCGGCACCCCGCAGCGGGCGGCCCTGCGGGGGAGATGCCCGCCGGGAACGGGGAGGCGGGGCGGGGACCCGGAGCGCTGCGCCCCTACTCCCCCCGCTCCGGGGCCGCCACCCCGCCGGGGCCCGGCGGCGCCTCGGGGCCTTCCTGCCCGCCCAGCGGCAGGAAGCCCCGCGGGGGAGGCGGGCCGGAGCCTCTTCCCGGCAGGTGGGAGGGCGACAATGGCCGGGAGGAAGGAAGCCGGGAGGCGGCGGGGCCGGGACACAGGACGCAGGGCCCGGCGAAGGGAGGGAAAGGGAAGAGGGATGGTAGGAAGGGGCGACATCTCCAGGAGGAGAGCGCGGAGGGGCCGCAGCCACCGCCACCGGGACCCCTCCGGGGCAGAGCGGGGCGGTCTCGGCTTCGCCTCTTAAATACGTGCGGCTTCGCTTAATAAGCCTGAACCAGGCAGGTCCCTCACGCTTAACTCGGGTTAAAAACAAGCGTTTGTAAAAACACGCTACGCTGCAGCCAGGCCATGAGCCGCTGTCGGAACCGGGCAGCCAAGTTTCGTGCCGGTGAGCGGTTCCCCGTGGTAAAATGCAACAGCCGGGTAGCCCGGTAATGCTGCTGCCCTGGGGGGGGGAAGATTAGAAAGGAATAAAGCTCCTTACCCCTTCAGCGTGGATCCCAAGTTCATTTGGTTCCATGTCATGCACTCGAGCTGTGAGGTCATTTGGTATAAATTGTCACTGTTGTGAAAAGACGTAGAATTAGAACTGAAGTTACCGCGGGGGGATGAAAACCGAATACGTCACGATAGCAACATTGACTTTGTCATTGGTTTTAAATATATAGCAGTAGAAAGTGGATTTGTTGTATATAATCCCTTTCATCGATGTATTTTTTTTTTTAAGGAAATAAAAGAAAAGAATGGCTGTGGACTGAAAAGTCTGTTTTCATCTGCAAGCCCGTCGGTTTGTAAACAGAAGGAAGTGGAGACATAACACTTTTTCCTTACAAAAGAGTAATACCCGATATCGACGCTTTGAAATTAACGAAACGAATACAGGCAGCCTGGCGGGCTAACGAAGCCGATTATTTGTTTTTTAAAAAAAAAGTACGATCTGTTAAAAGCTGTAACCAGGAGCGTGAGGGACCACGTGGTTAATGGAGCGAAGCGGCTATCGCGACTCGTGATGGATGTTCCTCCATAGAGGGGCTTGACAGGCGGGAGAAAAATGGAGTGGCTGAGTGATAACCGGAGCTCACCGCTGGAAT